>APFE030636150.1:0-12785 GCA_000404065.3 Pinus taeda
AGTACCAAAATACCCAATGTTGGGCAAGGAAGGAGATCGAAATCGCTGCAGGAGGCAACAATTCGAATCCCCAGAGGGATTGCGCAATCCAAGCCAGGAGGGTTAAATTTTTGAGGAAAATCTTCCTTTGAGTGAGTCGACAGAGGAAGGGCTTCCAGATCGAAATCTTGTCGTGGTAGAGGGAGCAACGCTGATCCTCAGCACGAGGAAGAGTTGGTGGGATGCAGTTTTTTGGCAGGCAGATTGTTGGGCTGAAAGACATCAGAAGGGAGAGGAGAAACACAGTGTGGGAAATTTTCCTCAATAGACTTCCCACCAAGAAGTTTGTTTTCTTATTGGCTAAGCAGCAACAGTAAGAAGCAGAGAGGAGCAATTTGACATTTTCGTGGCAGATGTGGCAACCAATGGGCTAAGAGATCAGGACAGGTTGGATGGGGCACCCAACTATGTCATCTGGAAGGCAAAGAAGTCATTCCTTCTAGATGAGCATTCTCTCAAGACCTATGTCGACAACGGGGTGGTTGTGCCTGCAGATCCAAATCCGTTGAAGAAGTACCAGGCAGAAATGGCAAACGCCAAGAGAATGATCCTTGATGGAGTAAAGGATCACGTGGTTTGTCACATTGCTAGCAGAGGAACTGCTAAGGAGATGTGGGATGCCTTTGTAATGCTGTATCAAGGATCTTCCAAGCAGCGGAAGATGTACTTAGAGCAGAAACTGAGATCTGCACAGATGCAAAAGTGATAGCACATAGATCCATTCCTCACAAAGCTTCAAGAGACCTGTGACGAGTTAGCAGTTGTGGGGTCTACACCTCAAGGATCCGAGATGGTAAGACTGGCCCTAAATTCTGTTTCTGAAGATTGGCAAGTCTTTGTCCAGAGTACCCTAGGCAGGGCGACTTTGCCAAATTGGGATGAGATGTGGGCATCTCTTAAGCAAGAGGAGCTGAGCAGATATCTAGTCAAGTGTAAGCTTGACGGAAGTAGCAACAATGGGTCAAAGCCCAATGATAAAAATGGCAATGTTGTATTAAAAGAAATAAAACCCACTGGTCAGCTCTACGAAAGAGGGTCTGAACCAGGAGAGTCTGGCTCTGCAGAACGCTCTACATTGTTCATGTACATCACACATTATATAGTAATCATGGTTTTTAGGGAAGTTAGAGCAATAACCTAAGAAATAGAAACTAATTCCTATCCTGAGGTCACATGAACCAACTCACACTATTCTAGGATATTCTCCATTATCTTCAACGCTCCCCCTTAATGGAGAAGGGGTTCACAAATATCCCTAACATCTCCCTAAATATGTCAAACTTGATTTTTCCAAGAGGCTTAGTATTACAATATACCAAATGGATTTCTTTTGATTGCACTTTCTCCCTGACAAAGTGGAATTGTGTATCAATATGTTTAGTGTTTTTGTGGAACACCGGATTATTAGCAAGTTTGATTGAACTCTGATTGTCGCATCTGATTTTTGTTGCATCTATCTGTTCTTCCCCGACATCCTGGAAAAGTCTCCGCAACCAAACTGCCTCACACGTTGCTGCACACATGGCTTGATACTCTGCTTCCGCTGAGGACAAGGAGACTGTGTTCTGCTTCTTGCTGCTCCATGTGATCACCCCGGATCCAATGCTGAATGCATAACCTGTTATGGATCTGCAATCATCTAAATTTCCAACCCAATCTGAATCTGCAAATCCTGTCAATTTAACATCAGAAGAGTTAGTGTAAATAATACCGTAATCTACAGTACCTTGTAGATACCTCAAAACACTTTTCGCTACATTCCAATGGCTTTCAAGTGACTTGGACAAATATTGGCTTAGCACACTGACTCCATAAACCAAATCTAGTCTAGTGGTGGTTACGTAGATTAGACTCCCAACCAGCTGTCTGTAAAGTGTCGTATTTGCCTCCTTTGAGCCATCTCCAATCTGCAATTTGATATTTTGTTGTAATGGTACTGCTGCAAGCTTACACTGATCCATCCCAAATCTCTCTAACAGGCCTTTGACATACTTTCCTTGGGACATAAATGTTTTTCCTGAATTTCTCCAAATTTCACGACCCAAACAGTATCTTAATTCACCAAGGTGTTTCATTTCGAGTACCTGTGACATCTGTTGCTTGATTTCTTTAATCAAATATGTAGCATCACCTATAGTGATCAAATCGTCTACATATAGAGAAATCATCACTATGCGCCCTTGTTCATCTTGCATGGTGTAAATATTAGGGTCATTTTTGCTTTTGTTGTAGCCAAATTGTAGAAAAAATGAATCAATCTTTTCATACCAAGACCTGGGTGCTTGCTTTAGTCCATAAAGTGCTTTCTTCAATCTACATACTAAATGTTCTTTCCCTTTCTAGACAAACCCTTCAGGTTTCTCTAAATAAACCTCCTCTTTTAGTTCTCCATTTACAAATGCAAACTTTACATGTAGTTGGTGTATCATCCAATGTTTCTTAGTAGCTAAAGCAATTAACATTCTGATAGTGTTTAGTTTAACTACAAGGGCGAAGGTTTCTTCATAGTCTATACCTTATTTTTGTGAATACCCCTTTGCTACCAATCTAGCTTTTAATTTTTCTATGGCTCCATCTACATTAATCTTCGGTTTGTATAACCATTTACAACCTATGGTTTGTTTTCCTTTAGGAAGTTCAACTAGTTCCCAAGTGTTGTTCTTGATTATTGATTCATATTCTTGTTCCATGGTTGTTTTCCATTCTCTACATTCATTTTCTTCTTTATAACTAGAATGTTCAACCACATTCATCATACTAGTTATAAAAGCATTTTCCCTATATCTTGCAGGTAATTGAGCTTTCCTACCTGATCTCTTGAGAGGTGGGGTAGCTTCAAACCTTATTTGATCATTATTTTCTTCCTGCTGTTGCTGTTGTTGTTGTTGTTCATCTTTTGCTTTTGTATGTTGTTGATCCTGATTGTTTTCTGCTTCTTCTTCCACCAAGTACAAAATATCCCATTCCTCATTGTGCTTATTAGATTCTTCATGATCCTGCTCATGGAATACATCTCTACTAACAAAAATCTTGTGAGTAGAGGGATTAAATAATCTATAAGCCTTATATTGTGAACAATACTCTATAAAAGTACATTTGATGGCTTTCAAATCTAGTTTTCTTCTATCTTCCTTTGGAATATGGGCAAATGCTTCAGATCCAAATACTCTTAAGTGTTTTACTGCAGGCTTAAATCCATATAATGCTTCATAAGGAGTTTTAAACTCAAGACTCTTTGTAGGACTCCTATCTTTCAAATAAAATGCAGTATTCACTACTTCAGCCCAAAAACTATTCAAAATATTCTTACCTTTCAACATGCTCCTAGCACATTCCACCAGTGTTCTGTTCTTTCTTTCAGTTACTCCATTTTGTTGTGGAGTAGGGGGTATTGTGAACTACTGCAATATTCCATGGCCTTTACAATACCTGATAAGCTCATCTTTCTTGTATTCTCCCCCTTGATCGGACCAAAGAATTTTTATTTGTTTCCCTGTTTTCCTTTCAATCATGTATTTGAACTGCTTAAAGTATTCAAATGTGTGACTCTTCTTACTCAAGAAATATACCCAAGAAAACTTTGTGCAGTCATCAATAAACAGTAAAAAATATAGTGCACCTCCTAATGATTTTGTTTGCATGGGTCCACACAGGTCTGTATGCACTAATTCAAGTATATCCCTTTGTTTCTTTTCTACTCGAACAGGGAATTCTTCTCTATGCATTTTTCCTAATGTACACGCATCACAATCATTATGTACTTGCTTTAGCATAGGAAGATCTCTTACCATTTCCTTCTTCTGTAGTAACAGCAAATCGTTGTAGTTGATATGACCAAATCTCTGATGCCATAGCTCTTCTGTTGTCAAACTCGCAACCGTCAAGGCTCAAACTGGTATAGTTCTTACATCTAACTTGTACAGACCTCCTGTTCAGATTGCTATAGCAATTGTCGTCATGCTATCTAGCAGATCCTTAATATAATAGTTAGATTTAAAAATTCAACTTTAAGATCTTGATCTGTGATCATGGATACAGAAATCAAGTTCTATGTTACACCGGGCACATACATGACATTATGAATTTGTTTTACATTACCATTAGGTAGAATGACATAAATTTTCCCACATCCTTTGATCTGATGACTTATCATCACCTAGGTAGATTTGTGCTCCGTCGTTGATTTCTTTAAAATCTTCAAACCATTGCTTGTTCCCTATCATATGTGTTGATGCTCCCGAATCTACATACCAGATGTCTGCATCAACATTCTCATCACGATCTGCCATGAACAATCTGAAATTCTGCACATGATTTTCATTTGCGAGATGACCTGCATGTCGTTTCTGCTTCTGCTGTTCTTCATGATATTTCTTCTTCCTGCACTCTCTAGCTAAATGACCCAGTTTCCGCAATTAAAACACTTAATTACAAAGTTTTTTCTATTTGGATTCATACCTTGGGTCAGATTTGGTCTTTTCTGTGAGCTTCCTCCGTTTTGTTGTTATGGATTTCCTTTTCCTTTGTAGAAGTTCTTTTTCGCCATCAATGCAAGATCGACACTCTGGGGCTTCAGAGTCGATCTTCTTTCTTCTTCTTGCATTAGTATTCCTGTCAGCTCTTCAAATTTCGGGATCTTCTCTCTTGCATTTATCCTAGTGATGAACGTTTGATAGTCATTTGTCACACCATTCATTGTAATGGTTACAAGATCTGTATCTGCAACCGCCTCGCCAATGTCTGACATTTTGTTCTTCAAATCCTTGATCCTTGCTATGAATGAAGCAACTGTTTCATTCTCCTCCATCTTCAGGGATATGATCTTGCTCTTCAAGAACATAAGACGATTTATATTCTTGATCTCATCCAAATCCTTCAGAATTCCCCATATCTCGTCAGTTGTCTTACACTCTTTGATGTGTGGTATGATGTTGTCTTTCATTGACATCTTCAGTAACGTCCTTGCTTTATCCTCATGCTTCTCCCAATCTGGGACTGTTGCGGATCAGCTGTTGGCTTCTGTTCATCCCCATTTGCAATCGTCCAAGCACTCTACACTTCTAGCAGAGTCCGCATCTTGAATTTCCAATTTGCATTATTGGAACCATCGAGCTTGTTATGCTCATTCAAGCATGCTTTAAACATATTATTATTCATCTTGGCAATTTAGACAAAAAAAATCAACAGGTAAAAGAAGATGTTAGATTTACCCTAGATCTATGACAAAGACAGATCATTGATCTTCAATGTTGTTTGATCTCGCAGCACACCCGCAGATCACCGTGGCTTCCTTCACAGCCTCCAGACAACCTTATGTTGTCAGCCTTTGCAACCTTCTCTCAGAGCCTTTTTTGTTGTTTACACGATCGTCACAGATGTACATCACTTATTTGAGACGTCGTCGCAGGTGTACACCACTTATCTGTGACATCGTCGCAACTATACACCCAATATCTGAGACGACGATGTTAAGTATGATTTTGTAATCGTCGCGTTTATTCTCCTGAAACCTGCGACAATTTCAATTTAGTCGCACCCTCCTCTTAGCGTACAGGTTCCTCAACCCTGACGCTTTGATACCATGATAAAAATGGCAATGTTATATTCAAAGAAATAAAACCCACTGGTCAGCTCTACGAAAGAGAGTTTGAACCAAGAGAGTCTGGCTCTGCAGAACGCTCTACATTGTTCATGTACATCACACATTATATAGTAATCATGGTTTTTAGGGAAGTTAGAACAATAACCTAAGAAATAGAAACTAATTCCTATCCTAAGGTCACGTGAACCAACTCACACTATTCTAGGATATTCTCCATTATCTTCAACACCCAAGGAGGAGGAAGAAAATGCAGCCCTCGCATCCAAGTGTTGATTTTTGGTAGCATCGGATGTGCTCTAGTCTTGAAATTTGGAGAAGAGGCTAAGGCACATGAGATCTCCAAGACACAGAAATCGTTTGAGAAATTCCATCGGATGAGAAATTATTAAAATAATTAATATTTTTAATGGGTTCCTAAGTCTAAACTTAGGAAAATAAAGATATTAATGGGTATTAATAAAGATAAGGATGAGAAGCTTCTAAGAGACGAGGATCAAGTCTGTTTTAATCTTAGCCATTGATTAGGGACTTAATCTCGGTCCTTGATTCATCAACAAGAAAAGTATAAGAGAAGGCTTGAGGGTCATTTGGAGATGCACCGACAAATACCCAGTTTCTCAAGGAAATTTGATTCTCAAGGAAGAGGAAATCAATTTTAGAGGGGGTTGCAGGGTGGAGGAGGAGGAGGGCTTTAGCAGCAGGTAGTGGTCAAGGAGGAGGTGACGCAGAGGCAGTGGAAGACAGCGCAGAAAGAGAGATGCAGTCCAAAGGAGAGACGCAGGGCCTACGCAAGCTGACGCAGAGAGACGCAGAGCCACTTAGAGCGATGTTGGTCAATCAGAGTGACGCAAGGGTGACGCAGAAGTGGGAGCAGGGTCTCCAAAGTGTCAGATGGTCTCAGAGGGAAAGTCTCGGGTGTCTTCTTTCAATTTCTCTATAAAATCATTCCTTGTAAAAGCAATTGCTGTCAAAGATTAATAAAGCCCTCATCTGTTGCATCGGTTTTCCCACATTGGGTTTTCCCGGGGACAATTGTCCAAAAATAATTCTGTTAATGTGACCGATCCTTGTGCATGTATTTTTCTTTGGGTAATTGTGTGATAACTGCAGTAGAATTTATTTTAATATTTGTTGAAGGAATTTCGTAAATAGCTTATTGAGACTAATAAGTAGGTGAAATAAATCAATTGTTGCGTAATAGAATTTCAGGTTAGAAATTTTCACACCAAGAGGCAGCAGGAGCAGCGGAAGTAGAAGAAGGACGTCTCAAAAATCAAATGCTTCAGGTGTGGTGAAATGAGTCAGTACGCAACACAATGTCCTCTAAAGAAGAAGGACAAATATGAGAAGCACGATCCGAAGGCTGCATCGCAAAGATCGAGGAGGAGGAGTTCGCCATAACAGTCGAGATACCTCTAGGAGGGAGGTGGGTTGATTTGGAGTTGTAATTCAAAAGAGCTACAGATGGGCAGGATCCTTAAGGAGCTCGCCTCTCGAATCAATTCCTTGCTACGGGAGCCCAGATCTGAAGTAGCAGGATGGACCAGTGCAAAGTTGCAGTAGTGCAGGGAGGCACAGTGCAGTAGCAGCAGCAGCGCAGTGGCTTCAGAGGGATAGCGTGGAACTAGCAACAATCAGATCTTCAACATCGAGATGCATCTATGTTGAACACTTGCTCAGTAATTTGGGATGTTTTTTCGTTGCTAATGCAATAGTAGCAGCAGTTTGCAGTTGACAGTGGTAGTGCCAGCAGCAGCACGGATGCAAAAATTCAGAGGGAGTTGTAGTACGGATGCAGTGTTGACAGCGGCAGTGTCAGCAACAGTACAATTGCAGCAGCAGCACAGTAGTTGGTGGACAGCATGTCAGACATCAACAGCACAGAGGACGATGTTATGAAGTCAGGGTGATGCTTCAGTGGGAGGCATTGCTAGAGCACATTCCTCGCTAAGAGGGAGTGTTTATTTCTGGTAGTGTCGGATGTGCTCTAAGTCTCAAATTTTGTAGGGAGGCTTAGGCACATTTATTCCAAAGAACCTAGAAAGCATTTCGGGAAATTCCACCCGAAGACAATTTTATTAAAATAATTAATTATTTTTAATGGATCCCTAAGTTTAAACTTAGGAAATTAAAATAATTAATGGGTATTAATCTAACTGTGGGTGTAACTTCCAAAAGAAGACAAGGATCTAGCAGAAATGATCTTACCCATTGATTAGCTTCTAATCTGAGCCATTGAATGTCAACGAGAAGATTATTTAACGAGGCTTGAGGGTCATTTGGAAGAAATACAGAGAGTTGATCAATCAGATCGAATTGTTGAAGCTAGAGGCAGCGCAATGATTTCATAGTGATCACACAGAGAGGAGCAAAGAGAGTTTTGGCTGGGGGATCTTCTCTACAACCAAGAATACTCAGCAAAGAGGCAGAGAGACACACAGAGGAGGCAACGCAGTTAGCAAAGAGGGTGATGCAAAGCCAGGAAGGGCTCACGCAGGACCCATGCAAAGCAACGCAGAAGCCTTCCACACAGAGGTCCGAAATTTGCTGAGGAGGCTGATGTTCTGAGTCAGGAGGGTTGGAGTCAGCTCTTGCGAGTAAGTCTATTCCCAGCAGAGGTGACGCAGTGCCTTAGAGGTTGACGTAGGCCCACGCAAGTGCAACATAGAAGTAGCCAAGGACTCGTTGGTTCAGCTGTCAGATCAGCAGGGACTTGCAGTGTAGAGTGAGGTAATCTCACTAATTTCTTCTGCCGAGCAATATTCTTTGTATTGGATTGCTAGCAAGGCATCCAAAGATTGTATTCAAAAATAACTTCTGCTTAATAATAAAAACCCTCAGATTTGTTGCACCATTTTTCCCGCATTGGGTTTTTTCGGGGAAGTTTGTCCAAAAACAACTGTGCCATTTGTGTTGTATCTTTCTCTTGTTCAGTTTCTTGTTTCGGCATATTATTTTAAATGGTGTAGGCTGCAGTATATGTATTTCAATGTTTGTCGTAGGAAATTGCAAATAACTTGTTCATGTAAATCTAACAAGAAGGAGAAATATCATCAGTTGCTGCAGTAGAACATTGAAAAATTAACACCATCAAGTCTTTAAAAGGACGGGAAGCAACTCATTTTGGGATATCTTGGGGTTATGTTATTTTCTTGTTGGAAAGGTTTTGGGAACATGGTTCTCAACTTGCATAAGCCCCAAGACAAAAACCCTTGGGTTTCCTATTGTGAATTGGATGATAATCCAACCCACTATTGAGAAGATTTCATCCAAAAATCTTGTGGAGCTTCAACGGTGTTATTGGAGATCGAATCTGGAGTGAATCTGAAGATTGGAGGATCATCTAGATTATCAATTTGGGCATATTTTCCAGATGCAATTTATTGTGGGAGGCCAACGTCAGAATTGCAATAGAATTTTGGAGGCCATCTTAGTTATTTCCCAACTTAGCTAATTGCAGATGTACTGGCATATACTGTAGATAATATAATAAAGCTGAGATTTCATGCATGTGTTTTTTGTCTATTTTAAGTTGTAGCGTTCTCTGGGTTTATTATGTTGTAAGATTTATTTAATTTTGTGGCATAAATTCTGCAAATTGAATGATTTTTAATTGAAGAAATTTACGGCATAATTTATGAAGAAAAATTCCCGAAGTTTATGTCAAAATTATTTCCGGGATATTGCAATTGTAGCCTAGCCCTAATGGATAGCCTTGACCCAAGTCGCTTATGGGTCATTTCGCAATTAAATCAAGTCGTTGTGCAACCTAGAGGAAGGTAATTTTCCAAGCAATACAAACATGGAGCCACAAGTGGAACGTTTGGTCAATGGGAGTCAAAACGGCCCTCCTAGGCCTCTATGTTGTAGCATGATTGTCTCTTTTGGGGTTTGTCCAACGTAAAATTTGAAAATTAATTTTCTTAGCTTAGCCTCCAAACTTTTGTGGATGGCAAGTTACCTATTTTGTGGGAGACCAAGGGAGATATTTTGAAGAGCATCACCTATAAATTTAGGCCTTCTCCTCCTTGTCAAAACATTGTAAACTTGTTGAGCTATCAAAAATGTGAATTATTCTCATGAAACAAAAGGGTGTACATGTGAATTTTCTTCTTTTGTTTGGTTGAATCAAATATTTTTCAAAGGCACTTTTTGGAGCAGCACAGTTACAAAAGGCTAAGCTAATTGATCAAAGGAGTCTTGGAGAAGGAGGTCTAGGGTTTATCCCACATCTTCTAATTCATTCAAGGTACTATGGTTTTACATTGGGACATGATTCACTCTCCCCTCTAAACGTAAATGACCTTATTTTCAATAATCGTTAGTTGCTTGGTAGGAGGATTCTCTTCTGGGAAGACCCTCTTACTAGAATTTGTTTCCAATTCTTGTCTTGTTTTGATGCTAAGATCGTATCCATTGTGTTTCACCTAGCATTACAAAACCTCAAGCCTTCAGACACCAAGTCAGAAGAGGACATAGCTCCCTGTCCAACTCTTGTGGAAGAAGGATCATCTCCTTATTCCAACAATTTACAATCACTTCATTCACAAAACTATGTCTCAAATTTTATTGTATTTTTTATAACCTTGTAATTAGCCCTAAATATAAAAAGCCCTAAAAGATTTATATTTCATAAAAATTCAAAAAATATATTATACAAAAAATCCAACAAATATCTAATAATGAATTTCTTCACTCAATTGTGGTTATATTGCATTTATTGGCTATATATTTGAAAAAATCACCACAAAACTTGTCAATTGCGGAATATTTTCAATAATGTAGGTAAACTTTTAAATTATAAAGTACAAAGGCATAACATGTGAAAGTGTGAAATAAATATATAATACCTGTGAACCTATTCAGTAGAAAAAATCTCATCAACTTTGCACCCTGCTTTAGGACATGTTGGAAAATGCAAGATAGGGTCTCAATATTGTGAAAAATTATTAAAAAACATCTTTAAAGTACTCAGGGTTGTCTTTAAATATTTTATGGGTGTTTCTGGTGGGCATTTGTCAATGTCTAACAGCATAATAATTTGATTAAGAACAATTTTGTTTAAATGTTCAAACTCAAAGCACTCTCTGGAACCCTATCACTAATTTTTTATATCAAGGTATGTTCTTCCTATCCAACAATTAAGTAACAATCCTTTATTGAATTCACATTATTGAAACCCAGGGATAGTTTTGATATCCAATTCTAAAAGACCACAAAATCATTTCCTATGCAAAAATTGCAACTTCTGGATTCAAGAGTTGTGGTGCATTTTACAAGTGACTCAAATGTTTCTGCAGCCACTCATTGAGCAAATAAAAGGGTTCAATTCTGGAGTCAAGAAAAATGACAGAAATGAACTCACTTGAAGCCCGTCTGCCTCTTCTTCCGTCATGTAGAGAGGATCTGGTACATGCATCTTGATTATGTGTAATGTTCGTCCTTGTGCATCAGTAGCCTTGGAAAGAACAGAATAAGCCTCAAGTGAGCGTTCATATTGTGGGTCGTCTTCATCATTAGTCCATGCCAGCATAAGCACCCCCGGCCTTACAAAGCAGCACATGTTATCTATGTGTCCATTGGTATCATCGTCTCCTGAAATATAAATATTGCAAAACAACATGATTCATGGAATTCCAACAAAATGCAAATGCAGAATAAATTACTATTTCCACTTTAAAGAGATCTATCATCTTAGGCAAAGAACTATGAAAAAAATCGTTGTGATTAATTCCCAATTCTGTAAAAGTTAAACATGCAGGAAAATTTGAAAGTGTGGAAACAGATGAGCCATATGAATCATTGTACAAGTTGCCATTTTGATATTCATACCTAAATCTACAACGTATTTTGCCAAAAGGGTGTATTGCATATAAAACCAGTTGAAAAATCATGATGGGAGTAAGCCCATCACAGGCAACTTCACTGGAGATTACTACATTGCCACCAGATGTGACTCCAGTGAATATGACTCCTTTAGATGTGACTCCACAAAGGGAAACCCTAACAGGAGACTCAATCAAGCTTCAAATTTTTCTAATAACTTATAAACAGCCATTAACGGAAATTTATACCAGAACATCAAACTCTAGTGGAAATTATAACAGATCATAGTGGGTGTTATCTCAAACAAGAATTTTTCACACTAATTTGCGGGAGATGACTGGGAGATGACTACGTCACAAGCAGTACCAGTGATAAAAATTTTAGGAGAGTTACAAACATATTGTGCAATAATGATGTGTGGAGAAGAAATTGCAGAGCATCAATGTGCAACAGTGACCTGTCTAGCAGCCAATTTGCAAAGCACCATTCTGCAATAGCAACCTGTGTAACAGAGAATTTGAAGAGCATCATTACATCTAAGCAACCCATGTAGAAATGTAATTGAAGTAGTATCATCATGCAGCCACAATATTGCAGTAATGTATTTGCAGTAGCAACATTGTTCAGTGGCATTTCGTGGCAGCATTTTTGGGAGAAGACTCTGCAGCAGCAATTTAGCAAGTAGTTCTAGGGTTCAGGTGGCAGAGTTCACTGTTGTCAAGACTCAACAATGGTAGTATGCATGATTAAGTAGGAAAGACAACACTGCCACATTTTCAGATTGAGCTCCTTGAGACCATGCAGAATTGCTGTAGCAATGAAAAACATTGCCCAATCATGATGCAAGGAACTGACAATGGAGTTTTATGCTATACTTTTCAAGTGAAGAAAACAGAATAGAACCACTTGTATGAGGTAGGCATTTGTCATTGGATTGATACTTAATGATGTGATTATTGTAAAAACATGTGAATAATAATAGAGAAAGGATGAAGGTTGAAGACTAACGCAATGGCCTGATATTTTGTCAGGCAGTCAACCTCTAATAAAATGAAGGGACATGATGATAACAATGTATACACTGTTCATGTAGCTATTTTGTCGTTGCACCCTTTGTTCTATTTTGTTCCTTTATTGGTTATATGCATGGACTGATTAGCTGTAAAGACAAGGCACTTCTATGCATCTGCAGTTTATATTACAGAGTGTTGACTGCTGGAGTAGCACCTGATGATTATGTGACGACTCCATGCCCAAGGATGATCCAGAGGACACTTGTACCATCAGATGTCATCAGTCAACAGAGTTTTTTAACTCT
>APFE030636156.1:0-12746 GCA_000404065.3 Pinus taeda
CATAAAAATTTAATTGTCAAAACCAATTTAGTGTATCTAACTTAGACTCTTGACTCAACTACAGAGTTTATCGAATTTATAATATCAATTCTAGAATTGTTTGGGATCGTCAACTAAGTCGACTAGCCCCTCCAACATCTCCCTTACCCTTAATATCTTCTTTGTGATAGAGAAGTGAATATTTGGAGTCTTACAAAATTTGTACAAAATTTGACATCATAAATTAAAACATTTAAATCCTTATAATGAAATAAAAGTTCTTCTGGGAAGATCACATTTGGAGAATGCTTTTTGACTTGAGGCACGAGAGAACAGAGGGAAGAATGATCTTATTTCAATGCGCGAAGGGGTTTTTCTGAATGCCTATGAAGGGTGGACAAGGAGGGAGCTCCACTCCCTCCTACAAGAAGGCCCTGGCCAGCAGGGGGAAAAAGCCTCTAGAAGATGTTAGGGAAACAGGGGTGGAAGGAGAGAAGAGCACGGAAGTGGGGTCAGTATAACCCATAGAAAATTATCAATATCGCACAAACGACAAGGAGGTAGAGGACAAACAACAGGAAACTAAAGACAAGAAACACAAGGGATCCTGCAAAGCCAAAACAGACATAACTTCCAGGGCGGTGTTAAATAATCCGGAGCTGCAGGCATACAGGGAACATATGGGGACATATGCCATCATCTGCAAGTTCATGGGACTATGGCCCACTAAAAAATCTCTTCAATCATGGATCAGATACCACTGGAAACCTAAAGGAAGTATAGATCTTCACCTTGGGTATAAAGGTTTCTTTATAGTGGTGTTCACAAATATAGAAGACAAGGACAGAATATTTGAAGGAGGGCCCTACTTCTTTATGTGGCAGGACTCTACATGAGACCCTGGGTCATGAACTTTGTACCAAAAAAGTAGACTTTTACTTCAGTACCAGTTTGGGTAAGGCTCTACTCTCTACCTCTTGATTACTGGCAAAATGAATCATTAATGGCCATAGGCAATAAATTAGGACACTTTATAAAAGCCTCTGAAGCCACAAGAAGGGGAAAATATACTTCCTTTGCCAGAATTTGTGTTGAAATGGAGCTATCAGGAGCCCTACCGGAGGAGATAATCTTGGAAGTTTTTTATGAAGAATGGGTACAAACAGTAGATTATGAGCACATTCCATTCAGATGTCGCAAATGCCATGAACATGGACATCTTTTTAGAGATTGTTCGCTCAACAAGGAACTGAACAAAAGCAGAAGCACTATAGTGAAAGAAGAAGACAACTTTCAGAAAATAGTTAACCGAAGTAAAGGGAGTAAGAGAGGTACGAGGAATCAACAGTGAGAAGAACAACAACTCAAACAAAATAGTTTCCAGGGGCTTCAGGAAGTCGAAGAGAATACTAAATAAGAACAAGCAACAGAAGGAAGTTTTGGAGAAAAAGAGGAAGGGAAATACCCGGTACAAACACAAAATGATGAGTACCAGAAAGAGGCCACCATTAGTGATTTTGATCAAGAAATGGACCATGAAACAACCCAGAGCGACATGGAGCTGGAGGAGCGCAAACATCAAGAAATTCTGGAGAAAGAGAATCTAGATCTAGAAGGCTTCTTAGAACAAGGAACCAAAGAGGGAGTGAACTCGTTACCTCAAAAGGAGTTCGACAGAGTTCAGCCATTGTTCATCTGGAAAACCTAGAACAACGTATCTGAAGAGCTAAGGAAGAATGAAAAAAAAAGTAGTGAAGGAGTAAAAGCTTTGAAATCCATACCAGGATTAGCTCCAAGAATCCTAAGAAAGAAAAGAGGCCGGAAAAAACAGAACGGGATGTTGATGGAATGTGGGAAGCTAATGATAGGTTTATATAAGATGAAAGATCTATCCAGTTACTCCTATAAAAATGTTTTATAATGAAGTTTACTTCTTGGAATATAAGAGGTCTAGGCAATCAAAGGAAACAAAGATTATTAAGTAACAGAATGAAGCAAGTAGCCCCGGATGTGATCTTCATTCAGGAAACAAAATGTTCCATTCAAAAGATAAAATAGATTCATGGTAAATGGCTCAACAGATTTGAGTTTTCGGAGGTCAAAGTAGAGAATACAGTTGGAGGCATTCTCACACTTTGGAACCCCCAAAAGATTGACATGGTAGATGCAGAAGCCTCCAGAAATTATCTTTCAATGGTCATTTGGCTAGTGGGAAATAAGGAAATGTACTTGGTTACGAATGTGTATGGCCCCCAAAGGTTGGAGGGAAAACTCTTGTTTCTTGATTCATTGAAGAAGCTCAAGGAATGTCATCTGAAAATCCCCTAGATCTTGGGAGGGGATTTCAATATGATAAAAACGTTGTTGGAAAAAAAAGGAGGAAATAGAATTCAAACCAAAAATTCTTGTGTGTTTCTAACCTTCCTAGATAGTATGAAGCTCGTGGATATTTCCATGAATAATGGTACCTCTACTTGGAACAATAAAAGAGGAGGAGAGTCCAAAGTGGCATCCAAATTGGATAGATTTATAATCTCAGAAGATCTTATGATCAAGGAGAAGGACATAGTTGCGAGTATTCTTCCCTTTGGAGGCTTAGATCCCTGGCCAGTACAACTAGACGTTTAGGGTATAGGCAAACCCAACAATAGACCTTTCATATTTGAAAATAGTTGGCTCTCCCACCCAGAATTCTTTAACGACATTGCTATCTGGTGGGCAAAATATTTAGATATTCAAGGCACAAGAATGTTCCTTCTTCAAAAAAGACACAAACACATTAAACTCCAGCTCAAGGAGTGGAATAATAAGGAATTTGGAAACATTTTTGAAGAGAAGGAAATTGTGGAAGGAAAAATACATAGACTCAACCAAAACCTGATTATAGAGGGTTTTGACAGGGAGTGAAATGAATTGGAAACTAAATATCATCAATATTGGAACAACTTATATAAGAAAGAGGAAATCTTTGGAGGCAAAATTCCATAGTGCAATGGCTAAAAGAAGGAGATCGCAACACTGGATTCTTCCATAGAGCTACTATGGCGAATAGAGCTCACAACAGGATTTCTACTATTAAGGACAAGAAAGGTAATATGCTCCGCATGCATGAAGAAATAGAAATAGAACTATTACAACACTTTCGGGGCATTTCTCAGGAAGCTTGCACTAACAGAGATCAATCTATCAGGGAGATTACTAAGCATATACCTAAGCTAGTCTCCAAAGAAGACAATTTCAACCTCAACAGACCAGTGTCAGAAGAGGAGGTCAAGGAGGTCCTTAATGAGATGCAGAATGGCAAGGCACCAGGTCTGGATGGGTTCAATGTAGACTTCTTCAAAGCTTCCTGGAATATTGTAAAACAGGACATTTTGAGCGTGGTGAAAGACTCAAGGAGGGATAAAACTATCCTGAAGGCGCTTAACACCACTTTTATCACCGTGATCCCTAAACAAGATGTTTCCCTCATGCCTGATAGGTTCAGACCCATTGCATTGTGCAATGTTGTCTTCAAAATCATCTCCAAAGTGGTTGCTAATAGACTCAAACCCCTTCTTCCCACCCTAGTGGCAGTGGAACAGTCAGGATACATGGAAGGTAGACAAATCCTCGACAACATCATTCAAGCTCATGAGGTTGTTCACTCTTTGACTAACAACAAGAGAGTTGGCATGATCATGCAACTGGACATAGCCAAAGCCTATGATAAGCTAAACTTGACATATATCACAAAAGTTCTTGATGCTTTTGGGTTTGATCATAACTAGATCAGATGGGTTATGGCCCTAGTCACCTCACCCAGCTTTTCAATCCTGGTTAATGGATCACCCTCGGATACTTTCACTCCTTCAAGAGGCTTAAGGTAGGGA
This sequence comes from Pinus taeda, assembly GCA_000404065.3. NCBI lineage: Eukaryota > Viridiplantae > Streptophyta > Pinopsida > Pinales > Pinaceae > Pinus > Pinus taeda. The sequence continues at coordinate 3,852 of APFE030636156.1, forward strand.
GATCCACTCTCTCCCTTTCTTTTTATTCTAATGATGGAAGGGCTGGGGAGAAAAATCAGACAAGCAAAGGTAGTGGGCTCAGTCAAAGGTCTCCAACTTTTTGAAAAGGGGCATGTTTTAACACATCAACAAATTGTGGATGAAATTATGCTACAAGGAATCCCCACAGTCAAGGAAGCTCTGGCCTATAAGAAAATCTTGAAAGACTTTGTCATGGCTTCAGCTTTGGAGGTAAATCTTTCTAAATCAAAACTTTTTTTCTTTAATACTCACATTGCCATACAAAGGAACATTGCTAGAATTATGGGCTTCCAATGGGAGTTCCTCCACTCGAAGTATTTGGGAGTTCCTCTCACTCCCAAACCCTTACACAAGAGCATATGGTAACCTGTTATCAACAAATTGCTAGACAAGGTCAAGAAATGGACCTACAGATCTCTAAATTTAGCTGGTAGGTTAGTGCTAACCAAAGCTATCCTTCAATCTATCACTGCCTTTATGCTACCTATTCTACCAGCTCCTCAAAGTGTTCGACATCAGCTCGGATCCATCCAACGAGACTTCCTCTGGGGCAAGGGGAAGGATCATAAGAAATGGGCCTTGGTAGCTTGGGATAAGATATCCAAACCTAAGAGCTTTGGTGGGCTAGGTTTAGATGATCCTGACTTACTCAACAAGGTTCTAGGTGCCAAATTATGGTGGTGTTAGGTTAAAGAGCCAGAGACTCAGTGGGAAATCATTTGGAAAGAAAAATATGCCAGCTCCTGGCATAACCATGATCTAATAAGAATGTCATGTCACAGAAAGGGCTCGCACATTTGGAACAAAGCCTAGGATAATAGGAGTTTTGTCCAAGGAAACAGCTTCTGGGAAATTAGAGAAGGAAATATCAGCTTGTTCTGGGAGGACAGATGGCAAAAAGAACCTATATTATTAAATGAATACCTAACGGATTTCAAGGAAATCAATGATAGCAACAGAATTTCTAAGGTGAAAGACTTTTGGGAGCAAACCAATAACAATGATAAATGGAGAATCTGGAGGAATTTTGATCTTAGGGACAACAATTCCCTGAAGACTAAGGCAGAAACACTTAAGGAAAAGTTATACCAAAAGGAAGATTCTGAAATCTGAGGGCCATGATTAGCTGAGATGGGGCAACAATAATGAGGGGGTTTTTAACCTCAAGGAAGAAAAGCTCATTCTCATTGAACTTAATTATCAATATCCAGACAAAACCTGGCTTAACCTTTGGAGACACTAGGGCTGGATGAAGATTAAACTTTTCATGTGGCTCGTTGAGCACAGGGAAATTTTAACCTGGGACAATATAAGGAAAAGGGGCATTCTGGGACCTTCCAGGTGTCAGCTTTGTGAGGGGCAAGAGGAAACCATGGAGCACATTCTCAACATTTGTATGTTCTCCTCTAGTCTGTGGGACTCTTTTGCTTTTATTTTCCAATAGCCGGATATGGACAAAAATAACATCTGCAACACCCTGACCAACTGGAGAAAGGATTTTACAGACAATGAAGTTCTAGCCATAGCTTGGGCCCTTTTTCCAAGCTTCATTGTCTGGAATGTTTGGAAAGAAAGGAACAACCGAATCTTCAAAGAAGTAAAGGGAACTTCCCAATGCATTTTTGAGTTGATCTTAAAACAGCTCAAGGAAACGGTTAGCACCATAATTCAAAACATCCCCAAGAACCATCCTTCAGTTATTGACCTAAGAATTCTTTGTGCACTAGACCTGCAAGGCATATCTCCTCAAGGTCTAGATAGGAATCCAATCTCTCTGAGGGAAGCAAAGGATTTCTGGCACCCTCCTCCAAAGGGATATTTGAAATACAACATAGATGGAGCCTCAAAAAGCAACCTGGGGGCAACTAGTTATGGAGGGGTCCTTAGAGATGAGGTAGGTATTGTCCTCTTCATTTTCCACTATCATTTGGGACATGCCACTAATAAATTGGCAGAGTTGATGGCTATGGAACAATGTTTAGAGCTCCTAAGCCAGGACAATAGATAAAATGTGATAGTGGAGGCTGACTCTAAACTTATTATCAATTCATTCAAGAAAATGAACGCGGGTTCTAAGCCAAAAAAAGTCTCAAAAAATTGGAGACTAATTCAAGGATTTCAGTGGATTCAAAACCACCTTCAAAGCTTCCATACTGTTAGCTTCAAGCATGTCTGCATGTTGGCAAGCGAAGTGGTTGATTTGCTCGCCAACCAGGGTGTTATTAGTACAGAGATCAGAGCGACATCAAATTGGCATGAGCTGTCGCAAAGCAGGTTAAAGACGGTTGTTGAGGAACATGCAGATAATGATAAGCTGGAGTTTAAATATAGAGCCTGGGACTAGGGATCAAATTGACTCAACCTTTGATTTCAACATCAATTTGTGTCATCATTATCGGATAGACGGTTATGTGGCGCAGCGGATTCCCAGTCTAGTCGCTCATACTCCCAAAGCAAACAAGAGGATATTTAAGGTTTCAGGTTTGAGCAAGGATAATCCACAAGTGCAGACAGAGCCCTGTGTTTTCCAGTGGCCGGGCCTTCAAGAATTTGGAGTCTCGGCATGGTTTACCACCCCCAGGCAGTTTCTAGTTGATCGCATAGTGTTTTGTTGGAAAGCGGTTTTGATGAAAACGTCGCAATGCCATTCTCCCTCCAAAATGTCGCAGGGAGAGGGTTCCAATAACCGCTCTTCCCCTCTCACTATCATTTACCCTTATTATCTCGTGTGATATTGACATCATCCATTGGATCTAGTCAACAACGATCAATGGTTGCGATGGTTCGTGCATCTTGGGAGGCGAGAGTTTTATACTTCGGCCTTCTTGACAGAGCAATATCCTCCTCATCTGTCGATCTTATTTCCTTTTTATTGTATGACTCAGATGAATAGGGTTTCCTCTAAAGTAGTGTTCCTGGTTGGTTCTCATGCTTGTCGGTAGCCAGGTGGCATTTTTGTTCGTTTTTCCATGGGCTCGAGATTCTTTGTGAAACTTTAAGGTTCTCCCTGCATGTAAAATTGTACACTATCTTTTTGGTTTTATGAAATAGAAGGATCTATACTTTCTTTAGCAAAAAAATAAATAAAATTTCTTCCAGAAGGGTGGTTGGCTAATTAGGAGATCTAGTTTCAGGATCACGGGAACTTCTTGAATTACATATACAAGATTTAAAATGTGAATTCTTCTTCTTTTCCCTTCCCTGGTCGATCAATTGGAACTTTCAAGTTCAATTTCCTAAGTGTGATGTTTTTGTTCAAAAGAGATAGCACATCCTAAAAGCTTGGCTCAAAGAAATTGAATTTATATTGTTAGGAAGATGATCGAGATGATTGTGCTATTGCATCTGTTGGTGTTGAAGTCATAGGGAATGTTATTTGATAAGTAGTTGGTGCAAGCACTTCAATATGTTGATAAAATATAGACCATTTCCATACAACTATACTTTCATGGGCATCAAATGCTTTTAAATATTTCAAATATTCTACCTTGTTGGCTAGTGATATGTGCCTTAACAATTGGTGATCAACTAGTATTTTATGTTCTAATAGTTGCACTTTATATCCTGGTTCTAACATTCTAACTAAATATCCCTTTGCTTTTATTGTCTTTGCTAAATCTTGCTACTATCCAATATCCTTCTTTTAATTTTTTTCTACGTTGCTCACATAGATTTTTCTAGTGCTTAAAATATTGGTTTATCTCAAGCATGCCTTAGGTCAGGTTTCTTAGTAGATGTTTCTTTTAGCCTTTCTTTACTTATGGAGCTCAAGTGTTGGGTGTATTTGACTATACTAGAGGAACTTGTTCGTCAGTTGTAGGTGAGGTTGAGGTAACATCTGCATGTAAAGTAGTTTTCTTTAGAATTTCCTTTAATATATATTCTCACATAGTATTATTATATGGGACTTCCCAAGTACAGCTTGCTTGGATGACATCTTATCTTCATAATCCTTTTATCCAATAATTGTTGTGGTAGTCACACAGGGTGAATTACAAGTCAATTTGATGTCTAGATATTTTTTTCTCATTGCAATCACTCAACTGTCCTCAATTATGTCTGTGTCGAACTTCCATTTTATATGCTAACTTTGGTTGAAGTGAATTGTTGATTCTCCTCTATTTTGTGATCTACCATCATTTTCTATATTTTTATTTCAATGAACACATCTTTGACATGTCCAAGTTACTACAAGGTGTCCCTTCTGATAGATGATGCTAGAAATTGTTGCAATTCTATGCTTCTTTTCTATTTTTACCCTTTTCTTGTGTATGCTCCAACACTTCTTAGGAAATTGAGTCTAAATTCTGTCAGTATTGTGGGCCTTGTAGTTAAATACTCATCAATTTTTTTTTTCAACCGGTATTATATGTTGATGTGTGAATCAATTTCGAACATTGTGAGTCTCAACTTGCAATCTACTTGGAAGATTCTATGATAGGTACTAAGATGTAAAATTTAAATTGCGTTGGGTATAATTTTTATTTCCTTTCTTCTTATTTTTCAGTGTCTAAAAAGGGTAAAATTATATCCCCTAGCCCTTCTCAAGCTTGTGGTGGAATTGGGAATATTTTTTTAGCCTATTGACTCAGTTCTCTAAGCATATGCTCAATTGCAATCTAATATGAAATCTCTTGTGTTTCTATATCTAAAGAGTTTAATGAGATTTAGTAGCCTGGGAAGAGCTTGAAGCCCTGGCGATCGGTGTTTGGATGAAGAAGAGCAACATAATTGATATGGCATTGGAACCCAAGCTTGGGGTTTTGCACCAAAATTAATTCGGAAAAAACAACTGGACTTTGAGTGAGGTGTTAGAGGACACCTAGAGGAGAAAAGGGTAGTGAAAGTCACTCGAAATAATGTCTCTAATAAGAGATAATAATTTTTATATGTGGTTGGTGGTTAACTTGTCTGGTTTCGCAGGTCAACTTGGGATAAAGTATGCCCCACGGAAAAATTCATGGAGCCACGTGTGTGCATATAAATAGAAGTTAATTGTTGGAGATTTAGAGCACATCCAAAGTGCAAATCAAATTAGGTATAACTTTGAGATAGATAGTGAACTTGAGGTAGCTCACAAGCTAGCAAGGAGGATGACTTTGGCACAAGATGTGAAGTAATTTCTCTTATGTTTGGGTGTGGATAGCCATGATGAATATGGTCGTAGTTCTAAGTTAAGTTTGTGTAATTTTCTTTGCTACTTTTGTGTGGTGTTTGGATCTCTATTGAGGCCACAGGGAATTGTTGTTACAACATCATGTTGGAGGCATAATTTGGATGGTCAAGAGGGCTTGTAAAACATCTCTAGCTTAGCAATAGTTACTCCAAGGAGAGAGGTAGTTGAACATAAGTGTCTTCCATTCTAGATAGCTCAGATCACTTGTTGTTGTGAGGCAGAGAAATGTAATGTATTTTGAGTAGATTCCTTACGCCCAAAATAATACTTTGGAAGTATAGAAAGGAAATCAAAAGAAGAGAATGTCTTTGGAGAAGGGAAACATAGTCGAGAGTAGCTATTTAGTGTTGTTGGTGTGCCCTAACCATATCTCCAGAAGCTTATATCTTTAGGACAAGAGGACCAGGAGTATATTGGAAAGCATGGTATGTGTATCCTCTTATTGATGTTGATTTGCTAGTCGAATCAGAGATCCAGGTTGCAAATTTTGGTATTGGACACATGTGGACTATTGGGGGGAAGTGTGAGATTGGACCAAGTTGGCCCAAAATGCATTACCATTGAAGGACTAAGGTGACTAATAAATGAGGCATAGATCAAAGGAGCTTAAGGTTTGATCAATGAGGAAAAGAAGTTGTAACCCAGGTTCATTGTGGGAGAAAGAAGTTCAAGTTATTTATTTTGTTTAAAGTTTAATTGTTCATTCATTACCAATATCAATTTATTTAAACAAATTATCACCATTTTATAATTTTTACTACATTCCACAATTGTTTTTGTAAAATTATTTAAGAAGAGAGAAAAAACATAATAACAAAATAACCATAATCACACTAGACATACCTCACATATAACCATATCCATAGCTATCTTGAGGTCTTAGAGAGAGCGAAACTCCCCTCCCTCAAAATAAATACAATTCCTATTAATATAGTTTTTGATTGTTTACAAATATTAATATATTTTACATATAAATAAACAAAAAGTTACAAATTGTAATTCTAAATCATCTTCATTCTCCATCTCTGTGAAAAAAATTTATAAAATAGGTATTAATAATAAGATATAAAGAAAAATAGTTACAATGTTAAAATTTTGAGAAATAATTTACAATAAAATGGGGAAAAGAATAAAATTCTATCATATTATTATATGCAATGAGAAGAATTAAAATGGATTTCACCTAATATTTATGGAGAATTAAATTGAAAATGTAAATAAAAAAGATTATAGAAATTTAAAAATTAACCTAAATCAACTTTAAACAGACTATTAAATTTTCTTAAACCCTTTTACTAAAATTCAAACTCACATATAAAATCTACAAACAAAAAAATGACACGCAACTATCAATCGAATGTCATCAGATACACCCAATAGATCCCTGAAACAAATTATTAATATGAAATTTAATAAAACAAAAGAGAACAATAATAATTAATGGAAAACTCAGTTTCAATTGCTTAGAACCCATCCTCCAATAATGGCCAATGGCAAGTAGACTATCTAGGTGGGAAGTTGAAAGTGGCAAATTCAAATTCGTTCGTTCTCATTTTCTGCAGCCAATGTGCACCCCAGCAACCATTTCTTCTATTCTTCACTCCACCGAATTATATGCAGTTTTATTGAATTGTTTAAAATCAACAATTTTATTGAATTGTTGAAAATCAACATGTCATAGTCTTATTAGGCACGTTGTGGAGCTTTTGAATTTTGTAATGACTCAGAGGCAATGAGTGACGACTAGAGGCATTGAGCGACTACTAACGTTGCCGAAATACTGGGACTGGAGTAATTAGATTGAGGAATTCAAAAAAAGTCATCCGTTGTGGTCTTGACTCTATCCATTGGGAGAGTGTGGAGTACAGTAAAAATTTATTTATGCCCATGTAAAAGTCCAAAAGAAATATGTAAAAATTTATTTACACTTTAGTAAAAGCCCAGTAGACATATTGTACCTCACCCTGTTGGTTATTGTTGGCAACATGAATAAATTTTAACATCTAATTCTATCTCTATCTCACAATGTTGGTTATTTTTGGCAACATGAATTCATTTTAACATCTAATTATCTATGTATCTCACCCTGTTGGTTATTGTTCGCAACACGAATACATTTTAACATCTATTTAATATACCATATGGAAGGTCACTAATCAAATTATCTATAAACTTCGTACAAATAAATTCTATGATGATTTTAAGCATCCATAATATCCAATGCAAGAGATACTGTTCAAATTAATTGAATGCTTGCATTAACATATCCATGGTCAATTTAATAAAATTTCGTTTATTATGGTAATTGACCATGACATCATGAATGACAAAGGTTTTTTTTGTAACAACCACTATACTATTCAATGTGTATTTGAAAATCAGATTCTTTTATAATTATTTATAATTGATATATTCTTTTTTCCTTAGGAGAAATTATAATTTTATAATGACAAAAAAATTAATTGTTGTAGATGTTGATAATGCATTTAATCATGACAATCAAAATTGGTGATCACAGAGACCAAAAATATGACTCCAAAATGGTGGTAAACATGTTACCCTTTTCTCCATTTCTTATTTTTAACCATTCTCCATTTTCCTTAGGAAGTAGTGGCAATTACAAGTGCTAGATGGGTCCCTTCATTCATTCTTGGATTTTCCTTATCTAAATCCAAACTTTGAGATACATGATGAGATTTTGAGTCCCTTGTCTCCATTGCTACATGGACCATCTCCTTCCTCGATGTGTTTGTTGGAGTTCCTGAAACTTCATGATTAATGCTCCCCTTTCTATGTTTTCTTGTATATTTTGGGCTTCTTCATTGGTAGGAGGATCCATTTCTTCATCATCATCTTCTTCGTCAGGAAAATTTTGTGGTAATTGCCATCCCTTGGGTTTCTTTCTTGTTTTCTTCTTCATTTGACGAACTTTCTTGGCATCATGACATGAATTTGAAGACGTCTCATTTTTCGGCTTATTCGACATCTAAATGTTGTGTTCCAAAAATCTAGGAACTGGGATGAGCACTTCTTGTTGTGATCCGGCAATCGTTTGTTGAATTCGACCTCCACATAAATTATGGCGATTGTGTAGATTTGTTGCTCAAACATTTGTGTATATTTCTTCATGCATCACCCTAATATGTTCCCAATGGCTTCTCTCAGTTTATGGAGAAAAAAATGTAGGGGTACATTATGCAATCTAACCCAAACTGACATTCAAGATACTACCATTATATTGGCATCAAAATCTAGGAACCAAGGGGTGACCAAAAGTCCCATAGAGACCCAAAAACATGAACCTTCTTGTAATATATATTCGCAATCCTCTCACGATGCAAATTTTACTATGAAAAATCCCTTGGAGCAAAGGTTCATCTCACAATTTATTGTCCAATTTGTGAATATCTAATGGAAGAGATCCACCAGTTTTGGCCAAAAACTATTGAATCTACATAGTAATGCTTGAGATTAATATGTTATGCACAAATCATTTGTATATGGTAGATTTATAGTCATTACTGGGATTTGATTCAGTTGTTCCACTATGTAGGGGTTGGGTATATTGTGTTTCTAATTTAGTGTTTTTGAGGAAACAAATTTTCCTTTCAGGATATCTATGAATGAAAAGACTCCATTTACTTGCCTTTGATTCGATTAAAAAATATATTAAAAAATCGTTTACAAATGTATATATA
>APFE030636174.1:0-62930 GCA_000404065.3 Pinus taeda
ACATGCACCATGATCCATCCTTCTTGTGCACCAATACTACTGGAGCAGAGAAAGAACTTTGACTCAGTTGAATTATACCAGCCTCTAGCATTTCTGCAACCATACGTTCAATCTCACTCTTTTGGACATAGGATATCTGTACGGCCTGATGTTCGGAGGAACACTTCCTTGAATCAGATGAATAGCATGATCATGATCACGAATAGGTGGGAGACCTTTGGGAGTCTCAAATACCTTGGAATGATTGTCCAAGACTATTTGGAGATCTGGAGAAATAGATGATTCCAATTTGGAAACATCTAGCGAACATAATTGTGCAATTACACCTTTTCGTTCCTTTTTTAGAAGCTTTGTCATACCATTAGAGCTGATTACCTTTCCTGGTTTCCCTGCAATACCCCTTAATTCAACTTCCTTTCCTTCCATACAAAATTTCATGAAAAGTTCTTGAAAATTAAAAGTTATTGTACCCAGGGATTGTAGCCATTGGACTCCTAGTACAACAGCAGCACCTCCCATTGGAATGGAAAGCATTGGGCTAGTCAATACATATTCTCCCATGGATAGCTTGATATTATGGCACTTTCCAGAGCAATTTATTGTTCCTCCATTTGCAATAATCACTTGACACTCTGGTGCTGGATATAGGAAGCAATTCAATTCTTTTGCTACCTTACAATGAATAAAATTGTGGGTGCTTCCTGAATCAATAAAAACTATTACCTTTTTCTTCTTGATTTGTCCTTCTATCTTGATGGTTTGAGGAGTGGTAATTCCAACCAATGCATTACAAGATATGGTCAGATTCATTTCTTCTTTATCTAGGCTTTGTTCCTGGAGTATATCCTCTTCTTTTGACCTTCTTGCTCCTTTTTCTTCTTCCTCTTCACAATCTATGCAGAATAATTTCTTCTCAGCACACTTATGACTTTAGTGTATTTGCTATCACAACTGTAACAAAGCCCTTTTGCTCTTTTTTCTTCCAATTGTTGTGGTGTCAACCTTATAGGTTGTGGAAGGCTGGGGGCAACAACACTTCCATCTTTATAGTTGTGAGTGGTATGCTTCCTAGTTGCCATAATTTTTCTTTCCACTTTACTTGCTAACCTGAATGCCTCTCTAATGAATCAGGATCCCAAAGGCAAACATCATGTTGGATATTATCCTTTAAAGACCTATGAACACATCAATCCTATGCTCCTCTAGAATATCTTTTACCCTTATGTTCAATTTTTGGAACTCCTCAATGTGCTCCATTATTGAACCCTTTTGTTTGAGACTTATCAATTGACTAAAAAATGTGTTGTTTTTTGTATCCTCATAATGTGTTATCAATTCTTCCGTAAAAATTGCCCAAGTGATAAATTGTTTACGAGGGCAAAGCCATTGATACCATACAAACTAATTTGGTTCCAAATATAAAGTTGCAATACTACCTTTTGTGTGTTTTTCACATTATTGAGATGAAAAAATTGCTCCATCTGTAATATCCATGTTGCGGGATCCTTGCCATCAAACTTCCTCATATCGATTTTTGGAATATGGTGGGTCTTCGATCCAACATTATGGTCTATGGAATCATGATTAACATTTCTTTTGTTCTCATCATGAGTTTCCTTTACTACCCTTTCACCATTAGTGACCATTTCTTGTAGCAACTTATTCATATTTATCTTCAATTCTTCCATGTCTGTCTTCAAATGTCTTCAAATCGTCCATGTCTGTCTTCAAATCTGTCTTCAAATCATCCATGTCTATTTTCAAATTTGTCTTCCAATCATCCATCTTAGTTTCCATGCCTTTTATCTTAGCTTCTATTAGCTTTTGTGAGGCTAACATTTTTTGCACTTGGTCTTGTAATTTTGATATAACATGTAGCATGTCTTCCTCTTCTTCATGAGTCATGCTAGAGATTTCAGGTTCCTTACTAGGTTTTTACATTTTCTTTCCTCGGGGCATCAGTTACCGATAATAATGCTCTACTATGCCCTTTGAATTCCTTCAAAATAAATTTTGAAACCAAGCTTAAGCAAAAATTTAAGAACATCTACACATCTTTTTTCACTTTGTAGGAGCTCGATATTGCCTCTGATGTATCTCTATACTTTCAGATCATCTAGTTCTAAATTTGTGACCTGTAGTAGCCCTCTATGTCCTCTTTCCAATGCCACAAGTCTGACCCAAATTGGATTCTCCAAGGAAGAGTTATGCGAAATCTTCCATAGTGACTTGATTATAGACTAGTTCAGTAGAGCGAACTTGTACGACGTACCATGAGTCACTGTTTCGACCTTTGGATCTGAAAAATGCATACAAGAAACTATAGTCTATCTTCTTTCTATACCTTCTTACGAAATTTCAATCTGATCCCCAGAGAGAAATTTATGACGATTTTCCTCAGGTCACCTGTTTGGAATGTAATTCAGGTGTCTGCAAAAAGACCAACTTCCTCAGCTCATATCTCCACAAATATAGCGCAAAAATCTCTGGAATTTGGACGCAAGATTCAGAGTGATTTATTCTCAAATGGGTTTTTTTTGCGACTTCTGAAACGTCACACAAAAAAAGTTATAGCGAAACTTCCACGATGACCTGTTTGGAGCAGCGAAACCCTAGAATCCAAAGCTCTGATACCAAATGTTATGAAACCAGCTCAAGAAAAGATAGAAAAGAGAGATCAACGCCTTAATGAACTACTCTGTTAGTCTCTACATCTTATTTTCTTTCATTTCATGCTCTCTATTGTAGATCTAACGCATAGGATTTTGTTTATCCCTATGCTTTAAAACTCAAAGTTCTTTATGTTCTTCTCTTCGTACTACAACGTCAATTTTAAAGGTTATAATCATAGATAAGTTAGCCAGGTGAATTTGTTCATTAATTTCTCCAAAAACTAGTTCACATTGCATCTATAGGTCTATCACAACCTTCCCCACTTGTCTAATTGTTTTAGGATTAATAAGGTCTAGAATGTATGAAGAATTTTTTTTTGAAATATCACCGAGTTGTTTGCTAACCATACTCCCCATAGAACTATAAAAGGAATTATCTTATAGAGTTTCAGGTCCATTCTTTCAAATCATGCCTTCAAATTTCAAACATGCTCCAACATAGGCCTACGTCATAAATATATTCCTATTATGAGAGCAATGTCCCCACACATATGCTTAATTCATTCAATATATATAATTATATCTATATATATATATATTATATATCACTACAAAACAAATTTTTATACCACAATACACCCTTCATCCTACCATATGGAAAATAATTTCTAAGACAAGTGATAAGACTCAATATCATCCTTAGTGCTAGCATTCATCTTCATTTCTTATCTAGGGTTTACGTCACAAACTCTAGGTCTTCCTCTATTACCTCACACAATCACTATGAACTCTCCATGACAATTATATAGATGGAATAATGAGTATAGTAAAGAAAAATACATTATCCGCCATCTATACAGAGTAGGTGAGGTGGGCCAACATTGGTAAAGAGGAATTATTACACAAGAAATTTAACTTAATGCACAAGATAAGGTATCCAAGTGGAGTTTTCTCTCTCTAAGGTATACACGTCAAGAGATCAATCCTCAGGCGGTGCACTCTATAAGCATGGGCTGCATGTGTCAAGTGCTCTTCACAAGGCTTCTTTCTTTCATTGACAATCGTCCCATGCTCCTAAACACATGTATCTTGGGTCCATAATTAATACCATCTATTGTGCTCTCAACCCAAGCATCTATAATCTATCCCATGTAATTTATTTTGTTGTCTATGGGTATTACATGGCCTTGCATCCCTCCTTTGGCATAGGGTTTTTGGAAAAGGACTTGATAAAGCCATGATTGGATATTTATTTATAAGGACTTGATCATAGTGAAAGGTTGGTGATTTACAAGGGTGTTATGACCAATGGGAGCACAAAATAACTCAAGCTACACATAAATAAACAATTGAACACAAGAAATGAAAATTTACATATTAACATAACAATATCCAAGTAAGTTATTGAAAGTCAACTAATGATACCTTATTCTCCCTCCACATAACAAAATCAAAGCACTTTTGTGTTGTATCATATCTAATTCCAATTGTGATGGATAATGGCCATATTGTTGCCATTTTAAAACATGGAAGATGGACAAGTTAAAGTAATTAATATCCAATCATTTACTTTTTTATACAAAATTAAAAAAATATACTTACATATTTTCATACAGAGGCTTCTAAACTTGTTTGGCCACTGTTATGTGTGGCATGATATTTGGAAAGCCTAGCCTTCGAGGCCTTGTCATGAAACATACTTCAATTTAATTATGCACCAGTAAAATATAAAAATCATTTAATTAATTTGAAATAATTTTATGACCAAATTTAAATACTTGTATTCTCTCCTCGTTGGACTCCCTCCATGCATATGATCTATCATATGCTTTCACGATCTCTTTCCATAATTTCACGTTTACATGAATTGGCCTTATTTTGGCCCTTAGCTCGAGAGGTTTTGTATTTTTCATTTGGTTTCAACATAATATCTTGCAGTTTTGAGTCATTTGTTTCTTTACTTGCTTTACTAACCAACATGTCCCAAATTCAGTTTGCATGTCAAGGATGACTGTGTTTTGAAGGTGCATGGATATCTTCGATAATGGAATATGTAAAAGTTCTTTAAAGCATAGAATGCATGATTCCTTCATCCTACGGTTGAATACTTTCCCAACATTTGTCATTCTAATTTCCCTAGAGACAGCAACATATTCTACCTCAATTTCATATTTACCAATGCAATATGCATAAATACCTATATTGATGGTGAAAGAAATTTATGTCCTAGGATTGGCTGGGACATTGGACATCTATGTTCCTTGTTCCACATTCTTAGAGGTTATTTTGATTGATTTTTTCCTATATCTTTTTCTCGATACAAGAGTTGATGGGGAATCAATCGATTCCCTTTGACAAGGTTGCTTTGGTTGGTCTATTTTAGTGCCTTCTAAGTATGTTCTTCCATGTATTTTTCAAGCATGGCCATGTGCATAGCTTCTAGTTTATTCATTGCTTCTAGCCCCAATATAGAAGCCATTGCCTCTTTTGGTTTATCACTATCATTTCTATTATGTGGAATCTACGACTACGAATAGAAGTATCTTCCCTATGCCTGGTCGAATGACCTAGAACAACAAGAAGAAAAATAAGTTGATTTTTTTCTTAAAGTAAACAGATAATGGGATGAATCCTACCTAGAATTTGTTGTATTTTTCACTCCTTGTTTGGCTTGTATGCTCTAATCCTATTTCTGATCTCTATAATTGGAACCTTCTCAACCAGACAACACAAACCAATGATCTATGGGATATATGTAGCATTATCTAATCACTTTATTCAATAGATCAAAATTGTTTTTAAATACATGAAAACATAACATCATATATAGGAAAACAAAGAACTCTTTGCATTAATAGATATGGAGTGAGTTACAACCAAAAATACGTGTTGATCTTGTTGAAGATCTCCTCCAAGTTGACTTATCCTTTCCTTTCAACAAAGAGCACCTATAGTCCCCCTAATGCATGGAATAATGTCTCTCACAACAACAACATAAGGGTAGAATCAATCTCCAAAATCCAACCCCTTGCCTATGGATGGTTGTAAATATATAGATGAGGGAAGTAGTTCAAAAATTCTTATCCTTTTACCAATCTGGGCTTCGGATCCACTCTTGATGGGAGGATGACCTCAAGGGATAAGGGATGAAAAATCCAAGGTAGGAGAGGATAAGGTTTGAGACTTTTATCCACTGTAAATAGTTACAACATATCCTAGAAGATTTTGGAAGAGGAAGCTTTCAGATTCTTTTTTGTGTTATTGTGTTTTCTTCTCAAATGTGTACGAAAAGAAACCACTTAAAGTTGTGGATGACAAACAACCCTAACAATGAAAATGGCTACTAAACATTGTAGATCTGCATTAAATGATAAAAACAAAGCCTGCCAAAGCCTTGATCTATGCCACAATCATAATTAAACAACAAAATGGAATAGTAAAATAAGCCCAAGTAACTCCAATCCAATGGAAACCAGATATATAAAGAATATATTTTATTAAACAACAACTGTGAAGGGAACAAATAATGTTACTAGTCCCCCTCTATGGGATGGGTTCTTCTCTATCCTAAAATGTCTTAAGATTTTGTAGAGTCTCTCTCCTCTATAATGTGTAAACCCAAAAAATAAAATGTTTGAGCTTAGTGAGAACTCAAATGGAAAATAAAAATGGTGTGTGACAGTAATAATAATGAGAGTTACAACAATGAGTGCAACAATGAAAATAATCAAAAGTGAATAATGAATGGAAAGCACTTCTATTTATAGCAAAATATTAAGTTATCCTCAAATAATAAGCAATAATAAAATATTATTAACCCCATTCTAGAAATAACCATTTGGAATATTTTATTATATTTCGTTCGAGGGAAAAAGTATTTAAACTTTTATTTAGAAATAATAAATAAATAAATGATTTATTTATCATATCAAGAAATATAGTTAAGGAATAAAAAACAAATAATGATTTATTTAATTATTCTTGAGGTTTAGTCAAACTTGACAAGGAATATAATTAATTATTCCTAGAGAAAAAATAACACAATTAATTATTTATCTATTTATTTCGCATAACGAGGTAAAATGTGACAAGGAATATTAATTAATTATTCCTAGAAGATAATTAAATAAATAGTGATTTACTTAATTATTCTTCATGGGTTTAATTATAAATTGCTTAAGAAATGTGGTTTATTAAGTAATTTCTCACAGTGAAAGAAATTTTACTCTGGTAAAATTGTCCCTACATGGTGTACTTCGACCCATCTAGTAAATTATGGCTAGATGATCAATTTTTCGTGATAACAGATTTCCCCCGAACATATGAGTGTTAGGAGAAAAATGTATGATCGAAGTACGTTGTAAGGACATAATCACTAGACAACGAAGTGGATTCAGAGAGAGAGAGAGAAACCAATGGAGCTGAAGCGAAAGAGGATAGAGACAGAGGGGGTGAGACCAATGCAAGTCTCCTTTTATGTTGTGGTATCGGATCTCAAAGAGGCAGGCGAGGAATACCTATACCTACCAAGATAACATAGTACAAAAATAACGATGCACCCACAAACATGAAATTGAGCAATAAAATACATGTTGAATGGTACATGACATGTTGGCATAACTGAGACATAAAATAATACAATGTGTCCCATATACATAATGCGCCTAGAAAAAACATGAGCTAGGAATGAATACAATAACATCTAAGAACATGAGATATAGTGGTCTTTCCCTCAAAAAATGGGTGGGAGGGGAGGTAGAGCAACCAAAGAAGCCCTGCTGAATGGGAATGGGCTCTACGAAACTGAATGGATCATCTGAAGGAGACAAGCATGCTATGAATGCTACAAGTATCTAGAACCAAACCCATCAAATATGAGGAACTGCATCTAAGTCTGTAGTATAATAGGTAGGCATTCGAGCATGTGGGGGACTACCTGAAGGGCCACCCCCTCATGAGCTCTAAAACATCTAACACACACTCGAGAATCACTCGTACAATCTGTTGCATCACTAGACCATCAAGTGTATGAATCATAAGCATGAAACAACCAAGTGAAAGGGAAATGATGATTCCCTTTGCTTGATCTGAGGCGCTGAACGAGAGTGGAAGATGGAGCCAAGATACACCGCCCTCTAGGCCATTCTTCTAGAATAAATGTGTTGATGTTGATAGAATAGGGCCGACTATAGGTGAGGCAATGAGGATCCTCAACTAAGACACATGGGAAAATAGTAATGGTACTGATGGGATGACACTAGGGATAATGGAAAAATGGGACTGAGGGACGAAAATATGACTTCCCTTGTCAAAGCATAAATTGCATGGTTGACTTAGTAGCAACTAACTCAACTCCAGAGGGGATGGTGGATAGTATGACTGAAGGATAAAATGGGAAACATGGGATGAATGGTATGCAAATATGGATGGAATATTGTAACATGATATAATGGGACATGAAACAGACTCCATGTATGCAAAGGTGACTCATTACGGATGCTCTGAACAAGGGTGACTCGATGATGTTACCACATAGAAGAGGTCCGGTGGGGGCCATGAAGACATGAGAAGATGATGGTTACTCATGACGAAAATTGACACATAAGATAACAAGAATTAATGGAAGGTGGTCCCTAAGGTACAAGTATTGCATATGAAGAAATTCGGGTTTGAGAGGTGACGAAGCGATCTTTCTTGGAACAATGGCTTCTTAGTGAAGTGTCAAATCATCAAAAACTAAGAGAGACCCATTATAGTAATTGATGAGATATTTCCAATGGTTCTAATGGTTCATCAAAATGAGCTATGGTTTGGTCGCAATGGGTGACAAAGAAATGGTCGGTTTTTCTCTAAAAGAACAGTTTCCCTCCAATTTGAATTCATTGCTAGTGAGTTGTGGTGAATTTGGAGAGGACAAAAAGGCCCTAAATCTTGTGTAGATCATAGTGGACAAACCAACCATTGGAATCAGGATCAAAAAATTTCAAGAAGGTGGCCTTACTTGTCTAAAGATGGCCTTAATTCTTCTTGGAACGATGGTTCCTAGTGAAGAATTAAGGGAAGAGGAAAACGAGAATGAACTACTAGAGGAGGTCTAGAATCATCCTCACCTACGAAGTCAAACATGGGGACTATGTGGAAATAGAGTAGAATATTTGAAGATACAGTATTAAACATCTACGATATGCAATGTGAACATGGCTCATCAGAGAGGTCAGTAGGATAAAATATCCAAGGAATGAGAGGATAATTGACCATACCTAGATCCAGTGGTGATTTAGGCTGAGACTTATGTTAATTAATTGAGAAGATGGCCAGGAAATATCATCATGCCCCCAAGCATGGGATACTGCAGCAAGCATATGTGATGGAGGGGGCTGATCTGGTATGCAAACATGGGAATGATGCCCCCTAGTAGGAGGAGTTTGTGGAGAGACATTGTGTTCCGAGTGCTCAAAAAAGGGATTCAAGAATCTCAGCCCAACTTGGCATGAGATCCTCCTAAGGATGATAAGGAGATGTAGGGGCCTATGTGCACCCAGTATGATATGGGCATGTTGGATGTATTTAGAGTGGTGGATTCCAAATATGGAAGGAAGTATCCATGATGGTGCATATCATCCCAAGGATAATCAGGGGTAGTCATGGCTTCCATGATGTCTCCATCAGAATGGAAGATGGGGGGATGGGAGGAAGATTGACTATATGATGCGGCGGTAGTACCTGGTGCATCATCTTGAGAAAGAAGGTTCACATATGCATCATATGAAATGGTAGATGATGAGCTAGTAGAAGGAATATCTACTGATGTGGAGGCTTGTGTTTCCAACAAGGGAGGTTCAACAAAAGTGTGTGTAGGAGCCTTAGAGAGGTTTTCCTGCGAGGAACTCAGGGATGACGACATGTAAAGGATATGGACCATGGATTCTGTCATCTCGAAATTGGGGGGAGGGATCAAGATGGTAGGACCAGAGTCCTCTTGCTCTGGTACACTAACGGTACCATAATCCATAGGTAGACGAGTATATGATCCATTATGAGTGGCCTCTTATTCATAAAGCACTTGAAGGAAATCACGAAATTCATTGAGATGAGGGAAATAATTGGAATAGCAACCATAATGATCGCACAAGGCACAAGGGTGATTTGTGCGCAACATTTTGAATTTTTTGGCTGGTCCCGGTAAGGTAACTTGGACCTCAGGGATATTTGACTCAAGAAATGTGACATGAACCAAAGGTTTGAGATGAGTAAGTTTAGTACAGTTATTGGTGGCATGCCCAACAACCTCACATAGAGCACATGGAGGTGTCGACTTTGGAGCTTTGGGAGCTTGAGGTGCTTGGGGAGCCTCGTCCTTCTTCTTGGCTTTGCCCCCTGTCTAGATTCTTTTGCAATAGGAGTGGGTTCTTGTTGAGGTGGCAATGGAACTGGAGCAATGCTAGGGGTCATAGGGACTAATCGAATCGAGGTCAAAGCATGATATGGTCTTAGCTAACCAGGTGGAGTGTTCATAGGGGGGATCAATGTACCACATTGGGATCCCCAAAGTCATATTAGGGAGTACTAATGAAGCCATGACAGGGACAAAAAATATTCGCAAAGGAAGAAACAAGAAAGGTATATGTCATACAGGGAAATGTCCTAGTGGAATAGCTCCTAGATGGTTAAGACATACAGGAATAGTTTCTTGGGGGGGGGAAGGAGAGGCACCCAAAAACGGAGGAGGTCTTGGGGGGTGGCTCTAGATGGCTCGACTGAGATGGTAACAGCAACATGCTGAGAAGATGGCTGATGATCAGATGTACTAGACTGCTTGTGAGCAGCTCGTGACACATGTAACATGAAAACACTCAAAGAGCTAGGCTCAGAGATAGGAGGGGGAGGACCATGGAAAGAACCTAATAATGAGGAATCTTTGTAGCTGTTAGGTGAGACACTGGTGAGAGAGGTAGAGGTTTGTTTGTCAGACATCAATGAGATAATGGACTTAGGGGAGGTCAAGGATGCTAGCTTGTAGCATGTCAACCGATCTATGGTGACAATATTACCTTCATGGGGGAAGCAAATCTTGCATAAAACCATATACACGACAGCTAACATGGCATAAGTGTAACTACGATCCAAGATAATATTGTAATCAAGAGGGGCATAAATAACCTCAATGTTGACATGAACAGTCTTCGCTACAAGAGTCACTAGACAATTGCGATACATGTCGATAGGCTGGGAAGAGTGACCATCCTAAGCACACAAAGTGATGGTGGATGGGGACTACTTAGGTGACTTGAGTTGCTTCCAAACAGCAATGGACATGACGTAGGTGGATGTGCATTTTTCAATAATGCATCGGGAGATGATAGAATTACGAACTCTAACTGGTATATGGAAAGCAACAGATGGGGGTAATGGAGGATGTTCTGGCATATCAACGAGGAAGACAATCAAAATATCGTCTAAAGGATCTACTATGCCAAAAGTAGTTAGTAGAGATTTATTTTGAGATGGGCATGACTAGAGGACTTCCAGCATCAACATAGCAGCAGGTGATTGTGCCAAGTCATCTACTATACTGTATGTATGCGCAGCTTGGTTAGAAGCCATGTTATGGTGTAATTGTCCTTTCCAGATCTTAGGAATTGACTCAACTTTAGGTTGAGGGATTTGTAATGGACCATTTGGTGTCGTAAGAGGCTTAGTAGATGCTCTGGTTTTGGACTTAGTGGTAGACGAAGTCGATGGCTTGTCATATTGACGTGACTGAGTTTTCAAGTTGACATCAGAGGTAATGACCTCGTCAGAATTCATCATGAGGGTCTAGTACTCATGAGGACCAGAATTTTGGGGAAGGTGAGCTACTTGAACTGATTGACGTTGAGAAACAATAAATCCTTGCTGAGGAAAAGGATTTGTGAGCATGGTCGGTTGAGATGGCAGAGAATTATGACGCAGTTGTTGTATGGGTGGTTGACCTCTAGAAGCTACTTGGGCTTCCCACATTTGGCACATCTGGGGTAAGAGGGGACACTCATGGGTATAATGGCCATGTACACCACAACATACACAAGGCTTGTTCGTGCGAATAGCCTTGGTCTGTTGGGGTTGGTTTCCCTATTGTTGGTTGTTGGTGTTAGGCTGGTTCCCTTAGGGCTCATTAGGTTGATTACCTTGGTTACCTTGGTTACCCTTGTTACCTTTCCCCTTATTCTTTTAATTAAAATTTTGGGCATTGGTCACACTCTATTGTGAGAACACTTGAACCTGAGGGGGCAGTGGCTTCTGGGGTTGAGGATGCATGGGAGGCTCTAGCACTAATGCCTGAAGGTCTTGAGCGCTTGGTGGTGCACAGGTATAAGAGGGTGAAGTAGCAATGGTCTGGTAGATAGATTGAGCATTTGTTGGCCCTAACATCTACTGATGTGGTTGGGTAAATATGTAAGAGGTGCTTTGTCTTGAATACACATTGCTGGTAGGAGGGGCATAAGCCTTACAGGAATAGGTGCCCCCCTACAGATAGCCATAACTCTATTGAGTACATGGCGAAGGATGTGAAATAGCTCCAATGATACCGTCAGTGGTGTGAGATGCTCTCAGTGCATTGGCACCACCAGGATGAGGGAGCTATGGTATAACTGTATAGACATAACCAGATTGAGCATAAATCAAGTCATATAACAGAGCATTCTAAAGAGCCTCTTCCTCTGTCTGAGGAAAATGACACGTGGCATATTTGGAAATAGGCAATAAATGAGTCCTAAGAAACCAATTGAGGTAGACATGGTCTTTGAAGGGCGGAGCATGGCACGTGCTCCTCCTTCTATGCCATTCTTAGACATGATCAGAAAGACAAGTGGTAGAGGACTAACGGAATGCGGTCAAGAGCTCTGTACCAGTGTCATATTGGAGAGGTAACTAAAAGTATGAAAGTGGACTGAGAGGTGGCGGGCTGGTCTACATACCATTTTGTAGCATCTCTAGTGAGCGTGTGTTGGAACAACTGAAGATGAATGGAATCATCAGTGATAGAATTGGATGAACACCACATATGGAAGGAGAGGACGTGATTGGTAGGGTCCTCTCCAAAATCACCCTCAAACTTGGGAATGTCAGAGGAAAGCTTAGTCGGCATAGCTAGCCAACTAGCATCATGGTGTATAGGGTCATTGATCAACTGGCTAAAATCCATGAGGCTTAACTCATCCATGAAAGGTAGCATGGGAGCTGCTGAAATAGTTCCTGAGACGGTTCTGCTAGATGTGGCCACTAGGATAGAACCAAAGTCAACGCCAAGTTGGGTTCCAGCACCTGCAATGGGTCTTGACATGATGATGGTATGCGATGAAGGAGGCTCAGAATTAGATGAACCAGAAGAGGAGTTGGTGTGTGGGCTCAGGGGACTATGAACTCAGACCTTACAGGGAGGAGTAATATGCCCAAGTGGAAACTGGGGATGAAGGCCTACGAGTTTCCACGACAAACGCCTTGGTGGCATAATGGTGGTAAGACATAAGTGACACAGAAATGGTGAAGGGAGATCAACAAAATATTTTTGTCTCTGTGTGGGGAGATAAATTAATTAAGTTAAGTCTTCGCTTGGTGGTGTAAACCAATTTCCTTTTGCTTAAGGTGTGCTTATGTGTGTAACTGTGTTTATTAATTAATCCCATATCATGTTTGAAAAAAGAAAAATATTGTTGAAATAAACGAAATTAAAAAAAACTGTGAATCAACTTTCTAAACCCCACCCAAACTGGGTTTGCAAACACTACGCTAGTTAGTGACGAAATCAAATGAAAGTGCATGAAAAAGGTCAAGAGATCTATGCATTGGTGTGACTAGGATCAAATGATACTTTTCTACTGGAAAGTGGTGCAGCAATAGCAAAACACAGAGAGGAAGATTGATGCAAAAAGATAGGGAGATGGGTGTGAAACCTAGGGCAACCAATGGGACCCTAAGGCAAATGACCAAACAAGGTTTAAGACGAAAATTTGGATGGAAACATCCTATCTTTGAAGATCTGAAACAGAAAGGTACAAATCTAGAAAATATGGTTGAAAGCTCTGCAAAAACTCAGACTTCTTACTCAGCTAAACTACTCCTATAAAGGGGGAAGCATACTAGAAGCCCTAAGGGGCTAAATTCCACTTCGACGAGAAAATAAGAGTAGACAAAGGCCTAATATGGGTGAGACACTGGTCAACCAACCCAGTAGAGAGGTCTTAGCAAAACCCAGAAACAGATCGGAAAAAATCCTAGAAAACCTAAAATCATAGGTACTGACCTGATTCCTAAGATATCACACTTTTTGAGCTAGAAAGTGTGCTCTAGACCTTTAGATTTCACTTTTGGGGTGGAAAAGTGTGATTTATGCTCCTTGATTCTCGGTCAGCAAGTCTCGGAAAAAATTGCAATCTCTGTCGCAGTTGGTTCCTGTGACCTATGGATAAGACTAGAAAACTTACGGAAGTTGGAAATTTGACTGATCTAAGGTTAAAAATCTAGTAAACAACATTAAGAGACTGAAAAAAGAAAAACCCTAAGCTGAAAATTGAAGGTCACCCAGGTTTTTCATATCATAATTAAAATTGCAGTGGAGTCACCAATTTTGTTATTGTGTTTTCATCTCGAATGTGTACAAAAAGAAACCACTTAAATCTATGGATGACAAACAACCCTAAAAATGAAAATGGTTGCTAATTATAGAAACAAAACTTGCGAAAGTCCTAATCTATCCCACAATCATAGTTAAACAACAAAATAGAATAGTAATATAAGCGCAAGTAACTACAATAATCCATTGGAAACCATATATATAAAGAATATATTTTATTAAACAATACCTATGAAGGGAACAAATAATGTTACCATTCCCCCTCTATGAGATGGGTTCTTGGCTATCCTCAAATGTCTTCAACTTTTGTAGAGTCTCTCTCCTCTATAATGTGTAAACCCAACAAATAAAATGTTTGAGCTTAGTGAGAACTCAAATGGAAAAGAAAATGGTGTGCGAGAGTGATAATAATCAGAGTTACAACAGTGAGTGTAACAATGAAAATAAGCAAAAGTGAATAATGAATGGCAAACCCTTCTACTTATAACAAAATATTAGGTTATCCTTGAATAATGAGCAATAATAAAATATTATTACCCCCATTCTAGAAATAACCATTTGGAATATTTTATTATATTTGGTTAGAGGGAAAAAATATTTAAACTTTTATTTAGAAATAATAAATAAATAAATGATTATGTGTTATCATCTCAAGAAATATGGTTAAGGAATAATAAACAAATAATGATTTATTTAATTATTCCTGAGGAATTTAGTCAAACCTGACAAGCAATAATAATTAATTAGTGATTAATTAATTATTCCTAGCGAAAAAATAAGTAACTAATGACTTATCTATTTATTTCTCATAGTCGGGTCAAATGTGACAAGGAATATTAATTAAAAAATGGTTTAATTAATTATTCCTAGAAGATAATTAAATAGATAGTGATTTACTTACTTATTCTTCATGGGTTTAATTATAAATTGCTTAATAAATGTGGTTTATTAAATAATTTATCACAGTGAAAGCAATTTTACTCTGGTAAAATTGGCCCTACATGGTGTACTTCGACCCATCTAGTAAATTATGTCTAGATGATATATTTTTGTGATAACATTTTGTTTTTATGAATTTCTATAATCAACACACCCCCAACATAGGGCATACTATAGGTGATCAACGCAGACCCAGAGTAGGACAACCTGTAGGTGAACATAGGAAAATAAGGGGCTAGGATGCATTAGGCCTAAAAATGACTAAAATGAGGTAGTTTTAGGGAAAAACTCGGGGATATGAGAGAGGTATACTTAGGGATTTATGTAGGGAGGGTGAAAAAGTGTTCAAAGGATGTGAATGATTGTGTTTGAAAGCCTATTGACCATATCTAACAAAATGGCCTATAACAAATTGCCCCATAAAGTGCAAAATCAGAAATGGAAGTTGATGACTTAAGTGTTTGTCTTGTGAAAAGTCAGGATCAAGAACAACTAATGAGATCATCATTTATTACAATAAATTTACATCATGACATCTTTGTTGAGGGAGGCATACCCATTCTCAACACACAAGATAATATTACATTTACAATGATCAAAAGACACGTCCATAGTCGAAAAATGGTGGACTCATGACTGGATGGTTGTCTGTACAATCATAGCCATCATACATTTTCATCTTCTATTACTCCTAAAATCACACCGCCAATGGATGAAACTAGATCCAAGGTCTTCTATCACGTTCACATGACTAACCAATGTATGAGTCTAACTATGTGAATCAATGAGCTGAGGTCGAACATGGGAGACACCATCTGATTATTAGCCAATGATGTAAGTTGTTAACAGATGTGAGAGAAACCACTGATGATGTTAATGGCTCTCAAGGTACTGCAGTACACTCTGTATGGTGTGAATAAATGAGTTTATGTTAAACACAACAAAGAATCTTTTGGTCAAGGGCCAATGATGAAAACCTGCCACTAAGAGAAAGGAAAATTGCCGTTGATTTAAGCAAGAACCAAGGTACCATGGGATGTTCCTAAGTCAACTTCCTGGATAATGAGCCGGTGGCGATAGGAAGTGACCTGTCATAGGAGGGCCTTGATGTATCCCCCATCAATGACATGAAAAAGGTATCAAGATTTGAGACATAATGATTAGAATGGTGTTGATACAAAACTAGATCAGGAAAGGCAGACATGGAATGAAGGCTTAAGAGTATTATACTCGATATTCACTAAATGACTTCTCTTGAACATAGTGGAAACACTAAATGGAGTTGGCAGCATTGACCCAAAACTGAAAATGGAGTCTTTAGAACCATATGATAAACCAAAATACAAGTAGATTTCCCAACCCAACAGCCACAGAGATGAAGTGGAAGAGTGTTGTGTTCAAGAGTGACTCACTACCATTAACAAATGGAGTACCTTGCTTTCCAAATTTCCCCAACCATACTAGTCAATACCTCTTTATTTTATAATAATATTGAGGAGGATAACATATGCTTTATCTATAACTTCATCCTACGAATGAATCCCTTTGAGAATACTTAACGAAGCCAGAGAAGGAGTAGTTCGATGCTATCATGAATGACACATCCATCATTGTTTGATGTTTTTATGAGTCCAACGAAGGTGAAAACTCGACATCTTTTTCATGTTTAGAGAGTTTGAAAAAGAAGCATAAACGAAAACTCCAAATGTTCATTTTCGTAGATAGTCCCATAGGTCTGAAAAGGTAGAAAGTAATACCCAAGAGAACCTCTTATCCATGTTCAACTAAGTTATTCTTTTTTCATAAATAGTTTGTCTCCGTCCATAAAAGGGTTAAACTTATACTAAGTAGCTGTAATTTCATTTACTTTAATGAGTTCAAAAAGACAAGTTCTTGACAATATTTTCATATTTTGGGTCTAAAAAGAGTTGAAAGAGGACTCCAATGGGTTCCTTTTTCGTGAGTTTACAGAGCTTGAAAAAGTGATAAAAGTGTGCTCCTCGGTCAAAATAATATGTTCAAAACACAACAAAAGCCACCAAATAGTTGTCGATCTACTCAAAACATCACAAAGGGATTAGAGATACATGTTTCATGGTAAAAATGGGTTCTAACTAGGTCAAAACAATAAATATGAATAAAATAATGGAATAAAAGACCATAAATATTCAAAATGACTACTCATATCTACCATTTCATATCTACCTTAAACAATGAGAGTTTTGAGTAATTTTTTCCCTCTATCTTCTGTAGTGGATTGCACTCAATTCGATGGATTATTTCAAGCACTATCACTTCCAGGTTAGAGCTAAGACCTTTCTATTTAAAGTCATGGTCTCATTTCGTGATTTCATGCAAATTTTTGGTATTTTTGGTGTTTTTGAGGACCATAGGGTTCAAATAACTCACCCTAGGACAAATTCTACCTCATATAGTTGAAATGTGTGTTGCACCTAAGTGACAATAAATTGTAGGGAGGGGTGCAATACACCGATTCTCCTTATAAGGGGGCGTTGGGTGAAAATCCAAAGTTTTACTAATTTCCATTAAAAAAATTCAATTTTCTTGCATGGAGTGGATCCTAATGAGTCTCTTCTTAATTTTTCAAGTCTTCATTAGCACAAAATTACCTTTGTATAGAGAGAAAGAGAACATGAAGAACAAGATTTGAATGTAGCCAATGATCCTACTACTATCCAGGCGCTGAAAATGGTGTATTGTTGAAATTATTCTAGATTCTTGGTATGAGGTAATAGATAGAATTACTAGAGTATCTTTTTCATTCATGGGATGTTCAAGCACAAACATTCATATTCAGGGAACATTTGCTTAAGATAATGGTAGAGGACATATATTTTCTAATAGGTTTACCCTAGGTGGGAGAAAGGGTGGAGAAACAATGACAGATTATATTTCAAATTATTGTAGGCCTCGATCCAAGCCATCTAGGGATGGAAAATTAGCATAAACAATGTATCCTATTTTCCTTTAATAATGATCTTTTTCATCATTTCCAAATTAGCAGGTATATCAACACTTCATATAGCTAGCAGATCATATATGTAGTATGGTATGAAGTGTTTGGAGCCAACAACCTTCAATTGGATTGAGGAAGGGTTGCTTAATATGAAGAAACAATTGTCTAAATCAAGAGAGGGAAAGTTGGAAAACTTTGACCCTGAGCTTATGCTTCCTGAGGGTGAGCAATGGGGTGTTACATGTAATATATTTCAACCATTTGAGTTTTTGAAGTTTTATATTTTTTTTGTGTTTTTGATGTTTCCATGATTAAACTATTGTTTTAATAATTCAGATATTGGGCGTGCTCATCCTATAGGTGCTTCATATCTCCACCATGCAGGAGAACAAACACAAAAGGAAGTAGTACCAATACAGGTTGCTGAAGTAGCATGGGATGAACTATGAGATCTTAATGTAGTCGAGATCCTAAAATATGTGGAGTGCCACATGGAGGGGTTGACACATGGGATAGACAAGACTGTGATCGACCAAATTCCGATGCAACTTCAGCAAAAAATTATTGGAGTGCCTAGCCGTATTGGTTAGCTACTGTGCAAGATAGCTCATGCAATGGCATGTTATCATGAGAACTTTGATTTGTCTACTTAGATATTTGCAAGTATTCTTTTATATGGCTCATGTGGCCATATGTGTCTCGGGCACAAATTTTGTAAAACCAAACTTTATATATATCTATATTCAATGTTTCCATGTTTCTATTATACTTTCAATAGATATGATGTGTATTGAAACTTATCTACATTCATTGCAAATGTCTATCTAAATGTGATTAGCAAGAGCATCTGTTAATCTATTTAGATTTATATAAATATGTTCATATTGTATGAAATAAAAGTGTCTTTCTAGAAGGCGAACCCTTAAGAACACACGAAGTATGGTAGGACTTCTAACCGAATAAACATTAGTGAGTTGTAGTACTACGAGCCGTGAGTCAATTCTAATGACTAAATGATAGATTCCATGTGAAATAGCATCAAAGAATATCTCAATCATTGTGTTATGCTCAGCGATGTTGTTGGTAGAGTGATCGATACAAATCCCTTGTAGACTCACTAACTCATCATTTGGAGCAAAGATAGCTCATGCTACAGAGGATAGGTTCCGAGTACTACTAGCATCATCATAAACAAAATATGGTTCAACGGATGCTAACATTTGTAAGCCAAACGTAAATAAAATCAACAAAAACTGTAGGAAACTCTGAATAGGCACACTTAACACACCTATATATAGTATATACACAGTGTACTACACATGAGATCAAGCATAGTATTTTTTAAGGTACAACCCACTTCTAGGTCGCATTGGTGGAACTCCATCTAAATTTGCTAACTCATATTCCCCTTTAGTAAGAACACACTTTACAATATATGGACCTAACCACATAGGTTTGAATTTTCCTGGTCCTAACTTATCAAATTCTTGATCATATAAAAGAACAAGGTCTCCTTCCAAGAAGACATGAGTCTTGACACTTTTTTCGTATTGTGCCTTGATACATATTTTATGAGATTCATTAGCTAAAGTAGAATCACACCGCATCTCATTTAAATGAGTCATATGTAAAAGTCATTCCTCTTCTATAGAAGTTACAAGAAGAATTTCTAGTGATAGTTTTAATGACAAAATCTCACATTCGATTGGAAGGATTGCTTCCATGCCATAAACCTACTTAAAGGGTGTAAATTTGGTAGAATTCCTAACTGAGATTCAATATGACCACAAGGTAGCATAAACAATAAAATTCCAATCCAATTTATGGACCCCTACCATATGTTGATGCATATTTTTGAGAAATTTATTGATAGCCTCAGTTTATCCATTAGCCTAAAGATAGTAGGAAGTGGAAATTTCATGGGAAAGTCCTAGCTTAGAAGTTAGTTCAGACATCATATGATTCCAGAAATGCTTTCCATGATCTGTAACTATGGCTTGTGGAACACCAAACCATGCGATAACATGATTGAAGAAGAAATATGTAGTCGTTTAACCAATATTATTAAATGTAGGCTTCACCTCGACCCATTTAGTAAAATAATCTACTACAACAATGATATAACCATGCCTACCAGTAGAGTGAGGGTTACATGTCATGAAGTCAATACCCCATTTCACAAAAGGACTGAAGAAGATAATGGTATGCAATGGAGTGGGTGGAGCACATTCCTTACAATGATAAATTTCACATGTGTGACACTTCTGGACAATGAGAAAATAGTCACGCAAAATGGTAGTCCAAACATAACCAACATGTAAGATCTTGTATTTAATAGCATAACCATAAAAATAACCACCACATGCCCCCAAGTGGCATTCATTAAGGAATTTTTCGGCCTCCTCATGTGTGAATCACCTTTTTAACATCATATCAATACCGCGTTGATAAAGGGTTTCGCCAATAATGATGTAATTTATGGCTTGGTATCAAATATGTCATTGCTTGAAGTGAGAGGTATTGGACCAAAAAGTTTGGGTCTAGAGATATATCATAACATCTCTAGACCATGGGTCACATGACAAAATAAAAAATACAAACTCATCAGGGATAAAATCTTTAGATGTCAATTCAGAATTAGGAAAGGGAAGGTTGCACATAAACTCAACGAAAACAAGGGATTTATTTGACTTGGATTTGATAAATTCCAGGTCAAAATCTTGTAGGATGAAGACCCATTTAGATTATTTTACCCCTAGAAAGTGGCATGACAAAATATATGTCATAGGGTTGCAATATAAAACAACCGTAATTTTTCGGAGCAAGATGTAATGGCAAAACCTTTGGACAACTTGAATGATTGCGAAAGCTAACTTTTCTACACGGGTATACCTGACTTTGGTATCATTGAGATTCTAACTAGAATAATATATGGGACGTTCATTCACTACATCATCTTCCTTGAACAATACCATTGTTATATTAGAAATGGAAGTAGCGAGATACAAGAAATAGTCGCATCGGTAATCAGGGGGATATAAGAGAGATGCTTGAACTGGTACATCTTTCAAGGAATCAAACGCCTTTTGAGAAGCATTGTCCCAATGGAAGGGAAACCCTTTATTAGGCAAGCAAGTGAATTCTTTGGTCAACTCAGCGTAATTAGGAATGTACCCTTGTAGGAAGTTAGCCTTCCCTTGGAGTCATTGAAGTTGAATGAGAGAAGAAGGAGAAGGAAGATCGATGATTGTCTATACCTTCAGAGGATTGATACAAATTCCATGTTTTGAAACGAAAAAACCAAGAATTCGAACAAAACTAACATAGAACAAACATTTTTGCATATTAGGTCGAATATTATAGTGTCTGCACTGTAAAAAAATGACCCTAAGATGCATCGGGTGATCAACCCGATGTTTAGAATGAGTAAGGATATCATCCAAATAAGGTTACATAATGTGTTTAATGTCATGAAATGTGTAATCCATTTCCCGTTGAAATGTGACCTCAACTTTATTTAAACCAAATGGTGTTGGAAAATGTAAATATGTTCAGTCTTCATTAATGTACTTGAGACATCATGTAATGCACTTGTCAAAGAAATAAAGAAAAAATTGTTTATTATTATTATTGTGAATTATTAAAGCATGAGTTTCATGCTTGGGTCACCATGTTTTAGATGAAAGTACCCATTGAGGACTTCTATTATTTATTTTGTGTCTATAAAGTTATTGTACATTTAAAGAGACCCTTGGGCTTTTGAATCATGTAAAAAGGTTAAGTATTGAGTCAAATATGAATTATGTAACCTCCACACCCTCTTGGCCTAGAAGAATATCAAGTTGGCCTAATGACCCTATTTGACCCCACATGAAGCCTATAAAAGGAAGCTCGTTGAATTCATTTGGAGCATCAATCTCTCACAAGTTCGAATTCTTTGTAGTTGGGAAGAAGTGTGAAAATATCTTGTTGTTGGGTAGAAATGCGAAGTTATCTTATAGATGGGAAAATGTGTGAAGTCTGTTGTTGGGAAGCCGAAGTGAATGCAAGTTTAAGGAAGCCTAATGAGACATGGAAAATCAAAATTTTGGTGTCTCTCTCTCTCTCTATTTCGAGTTATGGATTTGGAGATCGAAGTCCTCCAAGTTTCATTATTGTTGGAAGCTTCCAATTGTCGTAAGTTGCTACATAGTCAAAGTTGCTCGGAGGAGATCAAAATTCTTGAAGGTTGACTTGGTCTAGAGGGAAGGTTTGGTCTAGGTCTAGGGTGAAGAGTCTCAAAGAATACTATTGAAAGGAAGAATTATCTTCACTGGGTTTTCCCCCTAAAGGGGGTTTTGTCCTTGCATGTGCTTCTGCTTTTGGTAATTTCTTGATGAACTAAAGAAAGAGTATATAAAGAATCGTAATAATAAGGAACATCACAAGTAATTATCAAGAACAAGAAAATCTTTATTGCCTTTCTGATTTTCTAACATGGTATTAGAGCTTTGGTGAACAAGAAAGAAAAAGGCAGTCTCAAGCACTTGATCCATTCATAGGTGCTATTTCAGGGAAGGAATATATTATATTCAAGTAATATGTCTAACTCAATCAAGGGTGAGAAAAAACTTGAAGGAGCTCTAACTTCAGGTCCTAGAAGAAGAGGATTAACCTAATCCTCAAGAAGAATAAGGCGTTGGACTTGGTAAGAGGAAATGTAAAGAAGCCTGCAGAAGAAGCCAGTGATGTCGACAAAGCAAAATACAGGGATTTAGAATTGGTGGTCATGATTCTAATGGTAGAAGGGATAAAGGAAAATTGTGTCCCTTTCATAGATAACATTGATTATGCTCAGGAAATGTATGAAGCCTTGTTGACGCTATTTACTATTAAGAACATTGGGCAAGTAGAAAGTTTGAAGAATGGGTCGAGGACTACGAAGATGACTAAAGAAGATGTTGTGGCAACATTATTTTTGAAGATAGCTATACTCAAGGATGATCATTTAACCATTAATGAGATTGTTTCAGACAATGAACTTGTGATCACTGCTCTTGTTGAGAAACGACAACAAGAAATTCCAGTTTAATTTGTCCTTGAATTAAATTGTGAATTAAAATCTAATTCGATTCTCATAGCAACTTGTAAATAGTTAATTAAGTTTAATTAACTTAATTATCTTAGGAATTTTGAGTTGGAAGTCTCTATGTAGTCATGTATATGTTTTGCTAAATTTTTAGTGGTCCAATATGAGTTTAAATTGAGTTGGAAATTAGATCACTCAATTTACTAAGTTAAGTTAAGTTAAATTATTTCTAAATTATTTTTGGAACTAACAGAGGACTAACAATCAATTGGTGCACTAACGCATCTAATAGTGCTACTCCAATTCACTGAATATTCCCTCATGAGAAACTCATGCATGTCAATTCATAGAAAGACCCAGTTGAGACTACAATGCAGAGACAGTGTACTATCAGTGGTATTATTTACTAGAGTGTAAATATCATGCATGTATCAAAGATTGATCTTCTGTTTGGATTGTGCAGTTTGGAAGCATGAATTCCCTTTAAATACGAGCTATTCATCCTACAAATTATGCAAGATATTAGGAGCTTGGAGAGCTGCAGAATTGGCTAAGTGTTGGCCAAGAACTAGCTTGTGAGCTAAGAGAGTTGAGCATACTTGTGTTGAATTGTTCTAGTGAGAACAAGATTTGTATCTTCACTCATATTTCTGATAGATGCAATATAGATAATAGAGTTTTGAGCAATGGTTTTTCCCATATACATCTTGTGTTATGTGCCATTGATTTATCTTCTTCTTGTTTTTATTGTTTTCATCGTTCTATTGGCTTTCGCTGGTTAAATGTAGAAGTATATTCTCATCATGTGCTTTATTACATTGCGTGAGCTTGTCAATCTAAAGGATTTTCTACATGGTATCGGAGCTGAGAATAGTATACTAGAGGAGATTTCGAAGTTTTGATTTTTGGGTTATAAGTGAAATTGGAATTTGCAATACATTCTTTAGGATTAGTAGATGGCATTCTATAATTTGTAGCTCGAGTATGCCTAGGAAGGTAGCTTGAATTTTATAGCCTGAAGGGACAGAATGGAGGTTGTGCTAGAGGATAATGGCTTGGAGGAATTCATTCAACAAGAAATTCATAAGCCAACAACATTGGATGCACAAAACTTAGCCGAGTGGAAGAAGTGTGTGGTGAAAGGGAGGCATATAATCCTTGAGGGAGTTCAAAAACACATTGTCTCGAGTCTCCATGGAAAGGAAACTTTGTATGTTATGTGGAAAGCATTTATGTACTTGTATCAAAATAATAGTGACCAAATCAAATTGGCACTGAAGGAAAAACTTTGAAAAATCGAAATGGAGAAAGGAGAGACTATTCCAAAATACTTTACCAAGTTCACTCAATGTCGTGATGAACATGGAAGTGTTGGTGTCACGGTTGTCGAGGATGATATGGTGAGTCTTGCTCTTCTAGGACTCCCAAAGAGTTGGCATGGTTATTAGGACTCTGTCAATGTTCAGGAGAATTTGTTGGATTGGTAATGACTGTGGTTGGATTTGATGCAGGAGGAGATCAGGAGGAACATCAGGGATGGAGCTTCATCAAATACCAATGATGAAGAGAATTGCGCCTTAGTGATAAAGGTGAATAAGGGGAAAGGGAAAGATTCTCATTCCAAGTCAGATTCTTATCATGGAGGTAAGCAGAAAGACATGATGAAAGTTAAATGCTTTCATTGTCATGAGCCGAGCCATTTTGCTACAAATTTTCCACTCAAGAAGTCAAAGAAGTCCTCGGGAGGAACGGCGGGTGAGGCTTTCACCTCTCAATTCAAATTGGACTTTTCCCTCTTTGCATGCATCATGTCATAAATTATGGGAAGTGTATGGTACTTAGATAATGGATATTCATTCCACATTATTGGCGATAAAGAGTTATTCAATGACCTCGAGGAGAAATATCTCCAGATGCATATCGAGATGGGTGACGACGGGAAGTATAGTGTTACTAGATTGGGCACAACTACTTTTCAGAGGGAGCATGGGGCTCCACTCACCTTGACGAATTAGTATGTATGTGCCTAAGCTGAAGAAGAACTTGGTATATGTTGCCATGCTTGAGGATAGAGGCTACGTTGTGATCTTCTCGAAAGGAAAGGAATTCCTTCAACACATAGCTAGAGATCAAGTAGAGAAGATAGGAATTTGGGTGAAGAATCTCTATAAGCTAGAGGTAAAGGAGTGCATTGCTTTTATCACAAAAGTAGAAAGGGTGTAGAGCTGACACATTGGCGAGCTGTGGCATAGGCGATTGGGCCACTTGCATCATGGGGCTTTGAAGATATTGTAGCAGATATCTATTGGTCTTCCCAAAGGTATGCTCAAGCAAGTTAATACATGCAAGGGGTGTACTTTGGGCAATTCTTCCTTTCATGATAGAGACAATCGAGCAAAGGCTATTCTAGAGTGAGTCCATTTAGATGTGTGTGGACCATTCTTGACAGCATCCATGGCCAAACATAAGTATTATGTTATATTTGTTTATGACTATTATCGTAAATTATGGATATTTTTCATGTAGAAAAGGGATCAAACTTTCACAAAGTTTTGTGAGTTTAAAGCATTGGTGGAGAAAGAGATAGGAAAGAAGGTTAAAGCTCTACGGAGTGATAATGATGGTGATTATGTCTCAAATGAGTTTAAGAAATTTTGTGCAACGGAAGGGATTAAACGAGATTTTACGGAACCCCATAACCCTCAATAGAATGGGGTGGTCGAGAGGAAGAAAAAAAGAATAGTAGGGGCAGCGAGGGCAATGTTGCATGATTAGGGCCTACCACTACACTTGTGGGTTGAGGCATGCAACACATTAGTTTATGTTCAGAACCTTAGCCCACATGGGATACTTGATGTGAAGACACCAGAGGAGGCTTATTTTGGTAAGAGGCTAGATATTGGTCACTTCAAGATTTTTGGGTCATCGGTATATTTCCATGTGACCAAAGATGCACAGAAGAAGCTTGAGATGACAACAGAGTTGGGGATATTTATGGGGTACACTATTACACCTCACAACTATTGGGTGTACTTTCCAACCAGCAGGATGACAATGGTTCATGGGGATGTTAGATTCAATGAGGAGAAGGCCATGCTAGTTTCCCTTGAGAGGGAGCTTGAGCTACATGCAAATGAGGATATTTTAGCCCCTAAGGTTTAGGAGCCTTACATTGATGTGGAGAAGCCACATGCAGAGGATTTGGGACAGGGGACATCCACTCAAGCAGAGTCTTCCAGAGATTGAAGGAAGCACATTAGAGAGGCTAACAAATTGTTGGATGATGCATGGGAGAAAGTGGAAGCACCCACTTCTTAGCATAAGAAGAGGAGTTCACCTAAGAGGTACGCTCGATACATGGATCTTATGGGTGAATGTGTTGTGACAAAGCCATCTTCCTTTAAGGAAGAAGTGCAACAACTAGTTTGGGTTGATGACATGGTGGAGGAGTATGACTCCATAGTTTGTAACAGTATTTGGGTTGTGGTCTCGAGACGAGAGAACAAGTCATTGGTGACCTCCTGTTGGCTTTACAAAGTAAAGAAAGTTACAGATGGTAGTGTGGAGAAGCATAAGGCTAGATTTGTGGCCTATGGCATTTCACAGGTAGAGGGGATTGATTGTGATGAGAGATTTTCTCCTATTACAAGATACTCATCAATCAGATCTATATTGGCAATATTAGCACAGATGGGTTGGAAGATACATCAGATGGATGTAAAGCTAGCCTTACTTAATGCCATGATTTAGGAAGAGGTGTACATAGAGTAGCCTGAAGGTTTTGAAACCTTTGACTGTTAGTCACATGTGTGCTAGCTCAAGAGAGAGTTGTATGGGATGAAGCAAGCACCTCTTGCTTGGTACACCGGGATAGATAGCTACTTCACCAGGCTGGGTTTCACGAAGAGTGAAGTGGATGCAAACCTGTACCACATAGTGGTGGAAGGTAAACTGTTGATCATTGTACTTTATGTTAATGATCTCATACTAACAGATGATGATCAGTTGATCAAGTCTTACAAGGAGGACCTTGCAAGAGAGTTTGAGATGAAGGGCATGGGGCTCGTGCATTACTTTCTTGGCATGGAGGTATCGCGGGGAGATGGGGAGTTGTTGTGTCTCATGGAAAGTATGCCAACGAGATACTCAAGAGATTCTATATGGAGAGTGGCAAACTCATGGAGACTCCTTTAGTATGTAACTCGAGGAAGGAGGATGCTACTTCAAGTGAAGTAGTGGAAGCTATTGTTTATAGGAAGCTTGTGGGTTCACTTATGTACTTGGTGCACACATGACCAGATGTGTGTTATGTAGTTAACCATCTTAGTCAAGCGATGGTTAAGCCTACTAAGTTGTATTAGGAGGCGGAAAAGCATGTGTTGGGATACCTTAGGGGCACTTCTCAGTATGGATTATGGCACATATCGAAAAAGGGAGTGAAGTTTCAAGGCTTCACCGATGCATATTGGGTAAGGAGTCCATCCGACTAGAAGAGCACATTAGGAGGGACATTTAGTATTGGATCAATGATGGTTTCTTGGTACAATAGGAAATAGAGATCGGTTGCACTCAATTTGGTAGAGGTAGAGTACATGACTGCGAGTATGTTGTCTAGGTAAATCCTCTATGCGGAAAGATATGACCCCTCTAGCCCAATGAGTCGGTCTAGAAATTGAAGTAACAATCTATCAGACACTTTCCTAAGTTACAATTGAAAGGAGAGACAAATAAGATGGCCTACTTCGTTCTGACGTTATCTCGATCCCCTTTGTTGAAGACCTTGGATCACTTGCATCACGAGTTCGTTCCTACTATTCATAGCATTTATGCACCTGCACAATAGATCAAGACACAACAAGGCTTGCAAATACAAATAGCACATTCAAAAGTAACCTACTTAACTGATCAAGGAATCTTAAGCTAAATAATACATGAGCATACACATTTAGGGAAAATGAACCAGCAATTGTATATTAATAGAAAATAAAGGGAAGCATACAACCAAGCCTTGGTGTTGATAGGCTCTCCTTGAATGAATATCCAAGTCCAAGCTAAGCTCTCCAAGCACCTCTTCTCCAAGCCAAATGAGTAGCATATAGGCACAATCTTAGCATAAGGGTGCAAATAGGCATATACCAACCATTTGGGAATGGGAGAGGATGAATATATAGGCTGGGGGAAAGGGAGTTAGGATCTATCCAAAGATAGGAGTAGGCCCATATTGCAAGGAGGTAGCTCATAGGGATAAGACCAAGAGGCCAAGTTGGGAGAATTCAACCTCATCTATGTCAAACAACCTCCAGCTCGCCACTCTAGAAGCTTCTCATCCTCTTTGGAAAATTTTCCCTTTTGGGATCATTGCGGGTATATAAGTGAATATATCAATGGCATCATGGGTCAATTACAATGAAATAGGTGATCATCATTGTTTTTAGTATCATAAGGGTGATGATTCTCTAATTATGGTTTTAGATCTATTTTCTTTAGGGTAAGCTCAAGGCATTTTCCAATGAATGTCGTAGGAAGGATCTGAACTGCATATATGAATGAGGACAATGCATGATCGTCATGTTTCGGGCACTTTGGGGTATGTCCCGGGGAAGTGCAGGAGGTGTGACAAAATATTATGTAACAAATGCCCCTAAAGCATGATGACAGAAGGAGGAGTGATGGTTGAGATGCTTTATGAGCTTTTGCAAGGACGAGGACAAACAATATTAGGAGACCTACAAATAAAGGATGCATATACATATACATATCTGATGTCAAAACATGAATCCATAGTATGGATGCATCCATCCAAATGATAATAA
The DNA here is from genome assembly GCA_000404065.3 of Pinus taeda. Lineage (NCBI taxonomy): Eukaryota > Viridiplantae > Streptophyta > Pinopsida > Pinales > Pinaceae > Pinus > Pinus taeda. Next base: position 29,024 of record APFE030636174.1, read on the forward strand.
ATATATGAAAGGATCCATGGTATGGGGGCAGCCATCCAAATGAGAAGGATCATCTATGAATCTAAGATCCAAGGTATGGTCTCAACCATCTAATATAGAAGGATCATATAAATGTAAAGTCCCATGGTATGATCACAAGCATTTGTATAGTAAAAACATGTGTATAATCATGAATAACATATATCTCCATGCAACTTGAGTCATCAGATAAGACTCAGGCTCTTGCACTCTATCCTGACCCAATCAAAGTATGAATTTTAACATGCGAATGAATGTGTTGAAGTCGAACATGCTAGAAAACCGCCTAATTACCAGCCAATGATGTGGATTGTTAACACATACGAGAGAAACCACCAATAATGATAATGGCTCTCAAGGTACAACAATACAATCCACGAATGGGATAATGAAGTTGAAGTTGAACACTCATGGAATCATCTGATCAAAGGACAATAATGAAAAATTGTTCTATGATGTGAGGAACTTGCCATTAAGGCATGCAATCTCTAAAATACTAAAAGGAAGTTTCTAAGTCATCTTCCAGGATAATAATCTGAAGTCAATAGGAAATGAATTATTAAAGGAGGGCAATGATGAGTCCCCCATCATTGACATGAAACAAGGAATAAAGTGGAATGAAATGAATAAGATCCAAGACTGTAACAATGGGTCAGACAATGTATAGGTAAATAACTACAGATAGGACTTCTCTTAAACATTGGTGACACGACTCCAGAGTGTGGCGGTACTTGAATCAACATAGGACTAAAGGTCATGATGGAAAAATGAAATATTTAAATGAGAGGCAAAATAAGATCACCCAAACTTGGGAGGACAAGTGAATGAGTGAGGATATCCCGAACACGACGTGAAAGAAAAAGAGTGTCATGTTCAAGAGCGACATCGTGCCTATACAAAAGATGTTTCATTTTTATTTTCCCCCCGCTATTTCTAGCAAGTACCCCAATTATATTTATCACAAGCTTGAAGGGGATAGCATATGCTTGTCATGTAAGTTCATTCTTCGAATGAATCCATCCTAGTATGTTTTAAGAGTCCTAGGAAGGTGAAACTCGGTCTCATCATGGTGACGAGTCATTCGTCGTAAAATTTTAATGAGTCTGGCGTAATAATGATTCGGTATCATTTTCATATTTAAAGAGTTTGAAAGAGAGACAAAAAAGAAAACTTCATCATGTCCCTTTTCGTAGTTTGTCCCTCGAATCCGAAAAGGTAGAAAACAATATTCGAAAGAACCTCTTGACCATATCAACCAAGGTGTACCTTTTTCGTAAATAGTCAATGGCAAACCGAAAAAGGAGTAAATGTATACTGAGACAATGTCAATTCATTTAATTTAATGAGTCAAAATGACAAATACTCACCGATGTTTTTAGTTTTCGAGATTTAGAAAAGGGCTTAAAGATGACTCCGGGGGGGTTCCTTTTTCGTTTATTTTTTAACAAGTCCAAAAAAGAGGTAAAACAAAACTCATTTCAATTAGTTAATAATAATCACATGTTCACTAGAAAGTACCTATAACTGCACAAGGAAATTCACCCATCACTAATATCAAGAAATAACAATACAATAGTGCAAAAAATGAACTCAAAAGTAATAAATAGCTCATAAGCAAAAATATTTTTACCATTTCACCAAAGTAGATTTTGAGAAAGAATTTGTGCCCTATTTTACCCAATTTTCAAACAACCAGTGCGGGAGATCCAGGACATCATTTTGCGAACTATTTGCATTAGATAAGAGGTATGTCCTTGCTCTTGCAATTCATCATATTTTTATGTATTTTTAATGGAATTTTTTATGCCAAAATGAAGGATTTTAAAATTTTAAAATGTCGGAAATCATCGCGAGTTTCCTCATCAGACTCGGGATGATTGCTCCCGAGCCTAAGGCCCTCATGATGAAATCACTCTGTTAATAAAAACATGTGTGATGGTGCCGAGGTAGAACTTTTTGAAGAAAACATCTTCTTTCAAGCAAAAATTCTCCGTTTTGACCCATGAAAAAGCCTCTAACTTATGTTTAATGATCCTTTGTAGGAGATCATGGTTCTAGAATCAAAAGAAAGAGGACATGAGGCCGAAGACCACCAGGAAGCCCAAGATTGAGAGCTCAGATGGAGCTGTTGTTGTATTTGATCATCTTGTGGGATGTTGATTGAGAATTCTTCATAATAAAAGATCAAGGGCTAGTGCTAGAAGAAACAAACATCTATTTCATCACCAGATTGTCTAGGAGGGGAGAGGGAGTCCAACTCTTTAGATCTCACCCAAGAGGTGAAAGTACTAGTAGTCTTGTTAGGAGACATTTCCCAGGTTCAGAGATGACCATGGGTAGGAAAGTAAAGACAAAAAAAGTCACTAACCTTACCTTGAGAACTATCTTGTTCACCATATCTCACGTTCTGACACACAAGCTCTCCATGAAGCCTTTTAGTCCCAATTTCATTATGCAGTAGATTTCTTGTCTCCCATAGTCTTCAACTAGTGTGGTGGACTGCTGGATAATATGAAGAGGTAGCTAACCAAAGCTAAGCAAGGGAACCTGAAACAATTTGTTTTCAGTTCAATACTAGTTACTTTATTCTTAGACTGGGTGCCCTTGTTTTTGAACCAGTTTGTAGAGGTACCAGATCCTCTCCCCTAGGATCCACGGCTAGTGCGGTAGAGTCAGCTCATGCCCCAAGGAGGAGGGGGCCAATAGATGCATTTCCCTCCATAGTTTTTTGGTTCTCTACGTCACCAAATACTTGTTTTGGATTATTATGCTTATGTTGACACAGATTTCAGATGGGATCCGGATCTACCTATGCTACCAAGAGAATAGTGGATAGACGACAGTAAAACTTGTTTTTTGATTTTTTTCAAGTTCATGTATTGTTTGTAAAAGTGTAACTGAGATCTAACTTTTGATAAATGTGCAAATGTTGGACTAGAAATAATGACTAGCATGTCACCAATAGCACGATGAGAAACCCATCAAATAGTAGGTATCGATTACAAGGAAGGGGTGGACCCCTTGGTAGAGATGGAGCGTAACTTGGACGTGATTGCCCAAGGTATACCTGAGTATGCTACCATCAACGAGGTGCCACTATGATGAAGAGGCACACTGTAGGAGTGTTAGTGAGACTATGTTGGCTATTAGGCCAAGTGATCATAGCAATATCATGCTACCATGAGCATCGTGCGAGTTGATCGCCTTTCTAGTTACTTTTACACATTTTGTAGGCTTTGAAAGCCAAGTGTCTCAGAACACTTTATTTTTTCAGATTTCGATGTAAACACTCTGATAGGCATGACACATACATACATACATACATATCCCGAACCCAGGTTTAGAAGTGATTTCGCTAAACAAATCCCGAACTACCGGCCCTTTCGGCAAAGTCCGTGGAGCGGGGACTAAGGTCTCACTCGAGGTAGTATGGAAGGGTGCTGGAACTAGGTTTCCACACCCTAGGGATATCTTGATGAGGTCTGGGAAGTTCGCGACCCTGCGCGCTTGCACTGCCCCCCGTAGTTGTCTGACCGTCACGTAGTTTTGGTACAGAGCACGAAGAGGTGTTGTCTAGATCCTCTACCCTTACTATGTTATTGTTATAGATATGAATTAATTTTGTGGGCCTAGTAGTCTTAACAATCATTCACATTCATAATAAGTGTGTGCAATCATAGAATGTAAAGAGATGCATAAAAATATAACAGAAGCATAAACACACAAATATATGAGCAGATGCACAATATTTCAGAGTCTATATATCTTTTATTAAACTTCTATTCCATTACAATCCCACTCTGCCCTGCGCACTCAACTACAGGGGTCTATGCACATAGTTGTGGACTCTACCTGGCCTCTATGCACACAACTGTAGAGCCTCTTCTTACTACTACCAACCACGACTCAGACTTACAGACTCAGCGTGAATTTCTCCTTCAAAAACCCATAATAATTAAGATTAAGACTAAAAACTATCTCCTCTACCCTTAGAGCCTTTCTCTATTTATACATTCCCCTGGTCCATGGATCATGGGTAAGCAAACACAATCTATATTAAGTTACAATATTTTAGGGTGGACTAGTGCGGTGATCTTCATGCGAAGGCCATCCAGAAACTTCTGCGCTTCGCTAACATCTGCCACACATTCCTCCATTGTGCACTATATCAAGTGTGCGCAAGTTTCTGATGCATTTTTTTAAAGGCACCCTCTTGCCTTAGTGCATGTTTCCTACATCTTGGCTAGCTTCCCCTCAATCGTGGCGGTGACTTGAATGCTTCCTTGAGCCAAGGCTGGATGCATGCTTTAAGCCCTGCTTCCTTCTGGCGTGTGATGTCCACCTATTCCTTTAGAGCTCGAGCCTCCCTCATCTTGGCCAATTGTTGAGTGAGGGTGACCATCTGCGTGGTCCCTCGGACATTGTCATAGGCTTGCTGAAACTCTCGCGCTTCTGTCTCTAACTTTTGTAGCATTGGGTCTTCTTGCAGTGAAGTGAGCGTTAGGAGGGACTGATCTAACAATACCATGCAGTCTTGTACAATGCACTCTATCACTTCCAACCCCGATTGAATGGTGTGGTGACGTTGCTCTCTAACTTCTGGGGGTGTAAATGGTTACGCCTTTAGCCTCAGCTTTGCGATCTGCAAGTTCAGCTCCAACTGAACTTTCACAACTTCCTCCTAGGTCTTACAAACTCCAGCTGCTAAGTGGTGAATCTTTTCCATGGTGGGGAGTGCCGCCAGCACGACCAAATCTGGTATGCTGCTACAGGCCTCCTCCATGGCCTATTCTAATCCCTGGTTTTGTGTGACAAGGTTGTCGCGCCATAGGCTAAGCTGTTCTAAATTTAACTTGTGCTCACTCAAGACTTGGAGGGTGTGGCCCTCCTTGGCAAGAAGCTCCATAATTACCCCATCCTGTACCTGGTATAGGTTTTCTCTGGGAAAGCCGGCCAAATTCAACCCCCAGCCCCTCATGTCACCCTCAGCTTCTGCTAGGACTACGCCTTCTAGTAGCACCAAGGTGTTCTATGTGTGAGCTCACAACATCTGTTTAGCTTCAGATGCACCTTCTGCAAGGTGCGATGTCATCATTCCTGGGTGTCGCATCTGTAATGCCTGCAGTTGTGCTCTGAGTGCCCCCAACACAGTTGTCTACTTCGTCATTAATTCTTCAAGAGCATCCTTAGTGACATCGCGAGCTGGTTCTCCACTGTCAAGAAGGTCTCCCTCAGAAGTCTTCATTGCCTTTGTCTTTCTTTGTGTGGTGGGCTTCTCTTGGACGCACAGCCTCTTGAGTTGGGTCGATTTTGGTGTAGGGTCCATGCATTCCTCTGTCTCAGCCTCCCCTTATATGTCTTGCGCCGTGGACATTTCCCTACCTTCCTTAGTCTCTTTAGTGGTTACAATTGTGGTTTTTTCTATCTACGCTATCGCTACTACCTCAGCCACCTTCTGCTGCGTGGAAACTTCCTGTTCCTGGCGCTTGCTCTCCATCAACTTCACGATGCGCAACTTGTCTTCCTTCTTCCGTTGATGTGCTGCAATCTTTTCTAGTTTTGCCAAGTCCAAAGCATGCCACTCTAGAGACCATGCCGCCATTACATCAAATATTACATCATACATTGCAATGAATGGAAGCTTCACCCATGTTCGGGTTGGATTCTTTCGCGTTCGAATATACAAATTATGCATATCCACCTTGAATTCGGCTGCACTTTGCAAATTGTTGTATATTGTTAGGGACAAGTGCAGCCTGTAGTTGATCCATGTTTGGATGCTCACCTCCATGAACACCCAAAACACCTTGATCTCACGAACCCTTGTCACGTCTTTCGTTGCCCAGAGCGAGGTGTACCTCGCGGCTTTGGGTAGGTTCCTCTTAATAGTGGGAAACTGGCTATCCTCTGGAAACTCCCCTAAAACCAACATGATGGATGAGAGCAACCATGTATAGTGGAAGGTATTACCCTACTCCTGGGCCTCCCTACAATTTTTCAAAAGTTCATTGCAGAGAAACTGTGCACAGTTGAAATAGATCCCCTCCACACACTGCTCTGCCAACGCAATTACCGATGCTGGCACCTTGTGTACACAGCATTTTCTCATGAGCTTTCTAGCCAGCAGCTGGGTGGTGATGTGCACCCCTCGGTCCTTGATGCTTGCTATTACATACCCTCGCTTCCTCTTCTCCAGCTTATATTTGGCCTTCATAGCTTCTGTGAGGCCCATGTCGCTGCTCTTTCCTGCTATGGATGTGGAATTTTTCCTGTGATGAGTACTTGACAAATCTGGTGAATTAAGTCAGTCGTGATGGGAATTTTCTCCTCTAGCTAGAGATACCCATCATGTCCTAGACACAATAGTTGCCGATGACAAAAATTGTGATGGGCGTGCGGTGGTAGTGGGGTATCCACTGCAGATGGAGTAACCCAGCCTTCTCCACACCATGTAACCATTTCTACTGCAGTAATTTATCCGCGGAAAATTGTGGGAACTTCTCGATGTCTACAACGTTCTAGTCTTCGAAATTTATATTCAGTACCCATCCAAGCAGTGGATCGTCAAACCTTATTTCATCCGAAAGAAGCGGGGTCTGGAGCACACTCTTCGTGGCCTCCAGGTCCTTTGGTATCTTGGTTGCCCCTTTCCATGGGGGGATGTAGGGGGGTAACTTTATCGCTGAAGGTATTTGGGAAACATTTTCTGCCTCGTCGTCCTGTGCTTCAATTTGAGCGATTAGGGCTTGCAAATCTTCCTCCTCCTCCTCAATTTCAATGGTGACAACTTTGCCCTTCTCTTCCATTGACAATTTACTGAATCGTGGGTTCCTTGGTGTTACCCAGACTGGCTCCATTGTCTGTTTGTCTTTCTGTGGTCACAGCATGCATGGGGACTTTGGAACCTCTCGTGCAGTTGCCGACTCTCCAGGCTCCTCCTTGGTCACATGGGGCTCTGGGGTAATCTTTGTGAATCTCACTCTGGTTCTTGCAACCATCATCATTTCTATATTGGATTTGCTCAGTCACGTACTCAATGGTTGCAAGGTAGCTTGGTGCTCAATGCTCTGTACTGGCGCAAATCTTAAACAACCAAGTGTTACCTCGAGGCTACCCCAAGGGTTTTTATAGTCAACTTTGAATTTTAATTCAACCATTCCCTCCACTTCTAGGTCATTAATACCTTTCTTGCAACAGATCGTCCCAAATCGACCTCTTAATTCCTGTCTTAATGGCCTGCTTCCCACTCCTTTCTACCTTAAAGTGGACCTCTTGTCATGAATAGTGACATCAACAGTCACCTTCCATCCTACCCACGCAGCAACACAGCCCCTTACGCATGACCGCAACCCTTGTGACATATTGGCCTTGCACGAAACCTCCTTCCACACAGCTTTCCTGCAGATTTGTTTATAGTCACACGCCCTCTTTCAACTACTTAGAATTTTGAGACTGTGCTTCCTACAGATAGTTAGGTGGTCACACCCCTGGTGCAAAGACTCAATTTTCTTGCTAGTCCAAGCCGCAAGCACCCTTCAAACACTCTTGCATCCATTAATGCATCGTGTTCTTCTTTACATGGTAGGTGCCCCTGGTTAGTAGAGTGTGGTTTCAGCCATGGTAGCAGGGTCACAACTCCCTCTAATGTAGTAGTAGGGTTGGCTAGACTTGGTCCCATCATGTTTACTTTCTCGTGGCACGTGGCTTGCTTATGCGACTCCAATTTCCAGTTCGCTGATTTCTTTTTCCAATGTCATGCTTTTCTTCCTTAGCCGGGCCCAATCTTCTTCGAGTTCACGAAGCTTCAAGCTCCCTCACAAAATGGCTTCATGTAACTACCTAATTCTTGTGCCCAGATCCTCGCATCCAATCCCAACTACAAGAGCTGCGGTCTGGCGATTCTCCTCTGCTTTCCTAGTTTCATTTATTCTCATCGGTGTTGGGGTCATTTCCGTGCTCTAGTTTTTTCTTATGGCCCTATAGGCCCACTAGACTACTGGTACACACAGGTCCCAGTCAATTTGTCCCATCTGGTAAACTCTATTCATGATTCCACATAGCTTTGCAAAGGCTTCAACGTGGAATTTTTGTGGCCTGTGTCACATTCCCTATGTCGGGTTCTGATTTTCAATCCTTCATCTGGGGTATGCTTACACAACACATGTCTTCACCCATCAAAAACTGCTTCGTCCTAGCTGCCCATCTCACATTCGACGTTGGGGACTTCCACACCGTAAGCACATCCATCTTCTACATTCGCACCAGTTCCCCCTAGTCTTCTGATGTGTATGCCCCCATCGTGCAAGTGTCATGCGCAATACCCATTCTAGGGTACCGCACTACTGTTGTTCCGGTACTACACTTTCAAATTTGTCTAAGGATTCATCCACTTTTTTCACCCCATCATATGTTGGCAATTCCCTCGCTTCAGTCGTCACGTGCCGCGGTGATCTAATCATCATGTTACAATTCAGCGTAGTTACTTCGTGCAACTGGTTCTGCCATCGTTCTATTTCTTCATCTGAAACCGAAGTACAGAAACTGTCGTGCTCCCATGAGATTCTCCCATCTACTGTCGGGTTTACTCGATCCTGGTCTTGCACCATTATCTGGTAAATGCAATCTAGCTCATCGTTGTTGTCATCGTCATGCACTAGTTCAGTGTAGCACACTCCTTCTGCTAGATCTAGCAGAACTACTACACATAGAGACTTTTTCTCGAATATCATCTTCCGCTTCTTCAGGTTGATGACTCCATTCATATCAGTGGCCCAGTCTATTCCTAGCAACGCAGGGTAAGGGTTGTTGTCATCCATAATATCTATTACCTCAAAGTCCTTATGCATGCTTGCGCCTTCGATATTCACTGTTACCCCTTGCAACCTCCCCATGGGCAAGATCCTTTGTTGGTTCACCATTTATAATTGAATAGGAGACCACTGTAACATGGGCCTACCCATGTGTTCCCATGTCTGATTTGGTAACACATTCACATCTAAACCCAGGTCTAGGATTACCTTATCCATTTCATACTCGCCAATCTGCACTGTCAATCTCATTTCCCTCCTTGTGCGCAATGCATCCTTTCCCAGTTTCCGAACTATGCACAGTTTACCCGACCCTACACACCTAGTGATCAGCTCTTGTAGTCCTTTAACTGTCTTATTGTCACACAATAGCTTCATGTATCTCTCTAAAAAGGTAGTAAGCATAGAAGGATCCATTCCTACCTTTGGTTGATCCTTACTACTTGAAGTAGAGGCCTCCGTGAAGCTCTTCTTAGCTTCCATAAATGTCTCCCTTGCGCATTCCAAGTCAAACTCAGGTTCCTTTGTAGGAGCCTTGTGAACCCATGTATCTTCCTCAAGCTAGTTCCCCTTATCTTCCCCTATGGTTACATCGCTTCTGAGCATAATGTTCACATTAGTATCTTCTTCATGTGGTTCATACCTCATCATTTGGATATTCTGGGTCGGAGTAGGCTGTAGTACCCCTTTCTTGCGATTCTGTGCGATCAGCGTAGGACAATCTACTGCTTCATCATCAAATTGAGCATAGTATGAACACGATAGTCTCATTGGATTAGTACAATCGCGAGCATAGTTCCTTGGTCCTCCACAATTATAACAGATTAGTTGTCTGCGGCCCCTTCCTGGCCCCATTCCTCCCTGTCCTCAACCCCTCCCTTGAAATCTAGCACGTGCCACCCTTGTAGCAAGGTCAAGGCCTCGTGTTTCCATCTGCATTCTATATGCTGAGGTCTACTCCATCATTAACTCGTAGCTGTGACATGTATGCTCGTTTTGGCCTACCGATCTACAAAAATTGCAAAACAGCTGCTTGGGGGTCTATGTATACTTCTGCAACAAATGACAGCTGTCCATCATGTGCTTTCCTCCCACCTGACAGATCGTGCACCAAAGTATGAGTGCCATACTTGGCCTTTCCTGTGCCTCAGCCCTCAACTACATTGGTCCCCATCCTGCCAAGTAGTTCGCAAATACTGGATAGTGATCCTTGTCGTGGCCCTGGCCATTGCATTTTATGCGCCACACTTCTTTGCACACGTCTAGCCACGATGCACTGTCTTGCTTCACAATCTGCATCTCCAAGCATAGATTCTGTAGTTTCACATGGATTTGTTGGACTCCCAATCCAAGATCCTTTATTGGTGTTTCATGCAACCTCATTCCCATTTCTAACGCTTCTGCGTGGGTTGAAAGCTTCTACTGTGACAGCGCCGTTCTCAGGTGTGGTGTCAAAGATGCCACAAACCACGCATGGTGTTGTGCATCTGTTAGCATCATATTAGCCTCGTGGATCGTACTCTTTAGTCTCTGATCCAAATCCCATGGGGTCTTGCCTAGAAGCATCTTGATCTCTTTAAATCCAATGATTAACTGTATCTCTGATTTCGACCAGCTAAATTCTCTATTCAGCGCATTCTGGATTTTCACTATTCCTACATTTGGGTGATCATTCGAGTGCTTGATATACCATGTCAGTGCATGATCCTGTAGCATGCTAATAAATGGGGACTTCTCAATGTTGTCATCCGTAACACTGTGTGCTTCCCACACTACTCTTACCATGAACTAGACTTATCTGCATCCTCATTCCCTACTCCTTTGAATACAGGTAGCTTGATCGCGCTTGCCATGCTAAACTGCGGGTTTGGAGGAAGTGGGGTGGTTGAAGATGGAGGTGAAGTAGGTGAAGTGGGTGATGGCGTAAGTGGAGGTCATAATTGTGGAATGTGCTGCCTTATCAAACTGAACGCACTTCTCAGAGAAACCTGAGCGCGCTCTTCCTCGCTCTCTCATGAAGGTAAAATTAAGGGATTGTTTCCTAATCTTTTGATACCTTGGTAGATCTTTCCACTTCATGTCTTTCCAAACATTAATGTATTCGCATAACCCGCTTTTCACATAACAACATCTTAATCCAGGTGTTCAGAGATTTAATGTACCTACCTCGCAGTCCCTTGAGAAAACGTCTTTCTACTTCATTATAGCTTACAGTCATATCTATTGCAAACTCAGTAATAAGCCCCCTATTATACGATCGAGTCAATGGTCCAACGCTCATGCGATCTTATCTTCTGATGCCTCTAGCTTGTGCACTAACTCCAGAGTCCACACTATTGGTTGATCAAGCTTATACCTTCCCTAGTTGTCGGCTAACCTTGCAATCCAGTCGTATAGTTTAGAAGAGAAGGATGCAAAGAAGATCTTGTGGATTTCCATATATATGTAGTGATCTAGCCACCTTTTCTCAGATATCTGTGGATTTTTGTTTTCCTGTGCCACGAACTTGTGAAGCTTCTGATCCAACCACTCTTCAATTTACTTCTTTTTGGGGTTCCAGTGTTCCAACATTAGAAATACCTTAGGCAGATCTCGGTCCCGACAATGGAACCATTTGTTGGCTTATAGTGGCCTAAATTAGGTTTAGAAGTGATTTTTCCAAACAAATCCTGAACTACCGGCCCTTTCAGCAACAGCCTACGGAGCACGGACTAAGGTCTCACCCGAGGTAGTATGGGAGGGTGTTGGAACCAGGTTTCCACACCCTAGGGATGTCTTGATGAGGTCTGGGAAGTTCACAACCCGATTCTGCGCGCTCGCATTGTCCCGCGTAGTTGTCTGACGTTCATGTAGTTTTGGTACAGAGCACAAAGAGGTTCTATCTAGATCCTCTACCCTTACTATGTTATTATTATAAATTTGACTTAATTTTGTGGGCGTAGTAGTCTTAAAAATCATTCACATTCATAATAAGTGTGTGCAATCATATAATGTAGAGAGATGCATAAAAATTTAACAAAAGCATAAACACACAGATCTATGAGTAGATGCACAATATTTCGGAATCCACGTATCTTTTATTAAACTTCTATTTCATTACAATCCCACTTTGCCCTATGCACTCAGCTACAGGAGTCCACGCACATAGCTGCAGAGCCTCTTCTTACTACTACCAACCACGACTCGGACTTACAGACCCAGAGCAAATTTCTTCTTCAAAAACCCATAATACTTAATATTAAGACTAAAAACTCTCTCCTCTGCCCTAAGAGCCTCGCTCTATTTATACATTCCCATGGTCCACGGACCATGGGTAGGTTGACAAATTCTATATTAAGTTACAATATTTTAGGGCGGACTACCCTAGACTCTCATGCTTCACACCTACATTTTGCAGGGTCTTTACATTACATTGACCCAAAACTGGGCTTTAAGCCCCAAAAATTCGCTATGGGGGGATCCGCTGCCCAACAATATATATATATATATATATATACATGTTTTATTTTCTTCTTATGTGTCCATGTAGCATGATGATGTGATTGGCTTTATAAATTACCCAAATGTCTATCAAGAACATAGTTTCCTAATGCATCTATTAATGTATTCAAATTGCGTGGAATATGTTGATATTTGATAAAATCAAAATTTCTCTCCAGTATAGAACACGTAGATACATATGCAATATCTGTGGATTTCATACCAAATAATGATTGTTAAGCTGTAACACAAAGAGTTGCGAATCTAACTTGACAACTAAATCTCTAATCCCAAGAGCATCTACTTCTATCAATAGTTCAATGACTACACTGTATTCAGTAATATTGTTAGTTGTTCAACCGAGGCATATACCTTGTAAGTCAATCAACTCACCATCAGAAGCAAAGAGTGCCCAAGCTGTAGAAGACAAATTTCATTTGCTACGACAAGCACTATTAACAAAATGGAGATAATGACTTGATGACATCTGCAAACCAAGTGGAACATAAAGTAAGAATAGAAACACATGTCTGCAAAGCAAACAAACACACCAAAAATCAAAAAACAGACACTAATGTACAAAACATCATTACAAGAATGACCTCGCATAAAAAGTTCATATGGAGTATATTTGCAAACTCAGGAAACTAATCAACAGAGAGTAAAACTGGAGTTTTACCATTAACATGATTTGTAAGCATTGACTCGACCAAATCATAGAGTAAAACTCATAAAAGGCTATGCCCCCATACCCCTGGGGCAAGTGAGGGTTACGAATCATAAGATGAAAACCCCATTGCCATAATGGGTGAATGGTAGAGAATCAGTAAAAAAATATCATGAAAGGAGGCAAGAGAAACTTGATCTCATGATGAGGAAAAGGTGCCCCCAGTTGAAATATTTTGACGATTTTAGGTTGGATTGAAATTTCAATGGTTATGCTTATGTAATGTTTCCCATATTACCCTCAGACAGGACTTCATGCACCAAAACAGGTGTTTGAAGTGGATGTGTTGGGTAATAAGAAACGAATTCTTCAAGACACGAAGTCATCTCACTAAGGTTGGGAAGAAATGAAGAACGATGATGGAGATCATTCTAAGGAATTTCATCTAGAGACATAACCTCAACGATACTCTTGTCGATGGGGAGTGTCTCGTTCAAAGGATCCAGAGAATCCCATGAACCTAGCCAAAGAGATGGCACATAAGTATCTAGGTTCATACTCAAAACAACATGACTTTTTGAAGCAGCCATTGAAGCCAAGAATTTTTTTTGATAATCTTGCTCTAATGGACTTAACGACATAGAATCACCAAATGAATCAATTTGATTTGTAGTAGGAATAATCCAAGAATTTGTAGAAACCAAGATCATATTGATCGAAGTGACATTCGAAGGCAGGAGAGTAAAAGTACCCATTAAAGAAGAATCTTTGAAAAGACCTACCCCCACACTCTCATAAGGAATTTTGGTATTTCCCACATGTGGGACATTTCCGTTCGATGAACCAGAAGAGAAAAAAGAAAGTTGATCAACGGTGACAATTTTTCCTTCGTGAGGAAAATGAAGCACCTGGAACAAAGAAGAATCCACACAAAACATGGCGTGGGTCCAAATCCACCCGAGAAGAAGGTTGTAATTGAGATTCACGTCTACAACTTCCACTTCTAGCTCAATGGTCTTTCCTTCCAACGTGATCGGAAAGTTTGTGAGAATACCATATGGATGGGAGCCTCTACCATCAAAGGACTCCAAAGTGTTTGGGCATTGATTGAGAGGAGGAGAGCCAATGGTCCTCCAACACAAACATACATCATGCAGGTGGAAGCACCTTCATCAATAACAGTCTGATGAATCGTCTTTCCTTTGCTGATAACTTGAATCAGAAAATAAATCTGGAGGAACGTGGTTTTCAAGATCAAAGGTAATTAAACTCAAATTGGTAGGATCAATAGTGCCTATAGCAGACAATAATGATTTCCATTGCATTGGACATGCTTGGAGAACTTTCAAAGTAGATGTTGCCAAAGGTGCTTGAGCTAAATCTTCAACAATATTATAATGTTGTGTAGCTCTAGTATTCGGATTATAAGATGATTTCCAAAGTACACCCTTGGGAGGTGTTTATATTACAGACTCATTGTTAGGATGTTTAATATGGAGCAGACTAGAACTAGATGGAGTAGAAGTAGAAGGCACATCAGTGACTTCTTTCTCCACTGTATGCTTTTGCAAATTTTGATAGTCCTTTGTTCAAGTAGTAATCAAAATAGGAGATGAACCTTGCATCATGAAAACTTGGGAACTTGAGTAGGCAAATGATTGTGGTTGGTCTACCAATCATTTCTACTGAGATGTAAAGGTTCTTTTAAAACAACTGGAGTCCCTTTCAATAAGCGTTTAATTTCAAAATGTTTGGGACAATCCTTGGTATAATGGTCTTCCTCATAAATGAGGCAAGGATATTTTGTCTTGCATCTGGAAGCATCATCAATAGATTATTTGGGTGAATCCTATTTTGGGGTATCAGTTTTGGCTTTACCTTTACCCTTTTTCTTAACTTTTGAGGCCTTATCTGCTGCGGTAGACTGAACATCATGTACCTCAAAGGTTTTACCATTAATTGGCACACTTTTCGAAGAATTATTGGAACCAGTGCCTGAAACAGATTTTTGTTTCAAAGAAATATTAGTGGAATTCTGAGACACTAAACCAATTACACCATCAATAGGTGGTACATTGGGAGACTTTGAGGCTGCTATATCCAAAGATGGTCTTGGAGCATCAAGCAACATCTCATATAACATGCTAGATTGGGAAGAGACTAAGTCTAGATACTAAGCACGTGCAATAGCTTGGTCTTCGGTAACACATCCACCCATTGCTATATCTGTTGTAATTTTGTTTACAAATTATTTCACGAACCATTCAATTAAAAACTCATCAGGATTGTTGAATTTGATGAGGCAACGTCGACATCTCCATTCATGGATATAACAGAAATGTGGGTTGCAATATCTTTCTTCAAGGATGTAAGAAAATGAGTGCAAGTTTCATATCGAACCAGCAATTGGAAGTGGGTGAGGAAGGCCATAGCTAAAAAGCTAAAGTCAGCATAGGTAGCTCGAGGCAACTCGATATACCATTTTGCAGCAGCACCTGTTAAGGTTCTCTTAAAGAGGCGTAGATAGATAAAATCGCTAACATATGAATTTGAAGCGCACCATAAGTGATATGTCATCACATGGGCTTGCGGGTCCTCTTTAGACTTTCCTTTGAATTTCAGAAATCGCTTGGAATTTTAGCTGGAATTGGAGGCCAGTAAGGTGAATTAAAGATAGGATCATTTGTGAGCCTCGAGACATCAAGCAGTTCCAATGTAAACAAGAAGGGAAATTGTGGATTGAATGGCATGTAGGGCCTTTGAGGAGGCCCAAACTGTGAGTTCTAACCTTGCTGGTAAGGATTTTGCCCCCACAGTGGAGGATTTTAACCATACGGGTTTTGATTTTTCCCCCACTGAGGGTTACCTTGACCATAAGGTGGATTTGATTGAGGGTAGGTTTGATATTGACCTACCGCAGGCCATTGATAAACATTATATGCGGCATATGGGTTGTAAGGTTGTTACACCTATTGACCTTGGACCTGATGGGATTGGCCTTGCTGCTACAGGGGTTGACCTTGTGCTTACAAGGGTTGACCCTGTTGATATACATATTGAGATTGTTGTAGAGGTTGACCTTGCTATTGCAAAGGCTTAATTTGCTGCTATAAAGGTTGACCTTGCTACTACAAAGTTTGGCCTTACAGATACAAAGGTTGAGTAGCCTGCTGAACAAACTGAGTTTGTTGATGAAAATGTTGTTGAGACTGCTGCAAAGGTTTCCCCTACTATTGCAAAGGTTTCCCTTGTAATGGTTTTCCTTGTTGCTGCAAGGGTTTCTGTTTTTGTTGCAAGGGTTGTTGGATAGTTCCTTGGGATATACCTTGAGGGTATTGGTAATTTATAAATTGAATCTGACCATATCCACCAGGAATAGTGGATTGACCAGGTTGGACATAAGCTCTTGCTTATGGAGTGCAAGGTGGATTGACCAATGCTTGCAAACCATAAGGGACATAAGCCTATTGGAGTGGAAACTTAGCTGTATAAGGCTGGTGATACTAGATATTACCCAACCCAGATGGACCAACAAGGTTGGGAATACTACCAGAATAACGTTGATTGACTCCAACCATGTAATTTTGTAATCCACTCACATTGGTTTCACCTGACACAAGAGGAATATCCGTATATTCCCCCCAGGCAGTGGCACATTCTGTCCACCTGACGAAGGGGTGGAATAACTCACTGAAACCTTACTTGAAACAATCAGTTGTACTGAAATAGATGATTGAAATGACGATATAGGATGTGATGGGATTGTAGGTTGAAGGGAATTGACATGAAAGCAGTTTGTATAGAAATTTGAGAGGTCATATTTGGAATAAACAGACTAGAAGTAGGCATGGCATTGGAAGACCAAATGGGATTTTGATACAAAGATGAAGCACTAGGAGTTCCTAAAACTAATTGAGCTAGGGTTGTATAACCAAGTGGAAACATGGGCCCACTAGTTTCAGGAAGTGTGTGAGATGGGACTCTTCCTGTAAAAGGAAATCCCTCTAGAGGAAATTCATACCCTTGTTCATGATCGACATGAGGAGTATGAGTAGCATAAACTTCCGAATGACCCAAAAAATAGGTTGGGATCTCACCTTTGGAATCCATGGGCGAAAACAATTGGTGAGGAGGAATATGAGAGGTATGAAGAGATAAATCCAAAGGAACGCTAGGTCAGTCGTAAGGACTGTAAGGACACTAAGGAGATAACAAAACAGGATCAAATAATAGATTCAACAAATAAATAACAAGCCTTTGCAGACTCTCAGGGGTCTGCTGACTCTCAAGGGTCTGTATAGGATTGTCAGGGGTCTCAAGATCATATTCTTGAGGTAACCAGGAATCCAATGGTGGTGGACGAGAAGACAGGGGTTGGATACTTGTATCAATCCCAAGTTCAAAAGCTTAATATTCAAGTGACTGAGGAAGCTTCGGATGAACTCCTTAGGAGGACCCTTTAGTATCAGACAACGAAGGGGAGCTTTGGGGTGAACTCAACAGTTCAGCCAAGATGACTTTCTCTAAAGAGAAGAAAAGGAAAGGATATTCATTGAAAGTTGATTATAAATAAAATTTACAATGATTTACTCAAGATCGAGCCAAGAAGAAACTACATGGGTTCAACATGTTACTGTGGATAGTTATGTTTAGAAACAAAAAACTTTCCTTTTCATCTTTTAAGAGTCGAGAAAAGGATGAAAAGGTGACTCTAGTTGCTTTTGATGGTTTAACGAGCTTGAAAGGACAAGTGCTCAATGATCTTTTCAAATTAAGGAGTCAGAAAATATTGAAATCACTACTCAGGTAACTCTATTAAAAAAGGAGTACCAAGTAATTTTGAACTGAAATATACACCTTAGCAAATAAATTTACCAAGGACTTGATGTACGTGTAGTGAATATACCCAAATGTTGTGTTTGGTGTATCATGTTTACAAGGCAACAGACTCGGCTTACTATGGATAAAGGTTTGCAACCTATGAGGGTCTCCCTTTATATACTTGACAATATGGGGAGCACAAGTCTGTGCTAGCGCTTATCTAATGCAAGAGTATTGCGAACAATAGCTGTAAAGTTTTATAGACGCCAGAACACATCTCTAGCCTAGACCACTAAGTATGAACATAATGTTTCAAATTCTCCTTAGATTCATTGAGGTAAATTTTAAAGTTAATCTTTGAATCAAGTTTTCGTTTTGAGGGCTCAATGATTTCACCTACTCCTAGAATGAAACTAAATTATGAAAATGAAACTTTTCATTCGATGAAGTCTATTCTAACATAGGAAGAGAAGCAACCAATCAATGCATCAAACAATCCAAAAGCATAAATACAATTTTTTAAAATGCAATAAGTAAAAATGGAATCTAATCTTTCATTCTACCAACAAATGCAATGCCATAGAAATGAAATTCTTTTCTTTTTCACTAAAGATGCAATCAATGCAAACTATTGCAAAAGAGAAAATGAAAATGCAAACAATTCACTAATCATGAAAATCTCTTTCACTTTCCATTTTGAATGCAAGAAATGTTTCAAAAATACTTCAATGATATACACTTCCACTTTCCAAAACACAAGAAAATCAACAAGTACTTCCTTTCAATTCAATCAAAAGACAAACAATTTTGTAATCTATTGCTTGCTAATGGACCTAATGTGAATTTCAAAGCATCTACTCGATTTGACACTAATGAAAACAACTTTATACCAAATAATCAAAAGTGACTTGAAAAATATGTCCAGACGCAAAAAAACTCTTTGTGCAAAATCAATTGATCTCTGAAGAGCATACCAATGGGTGAATGAAGGGTGACCTAGAAACCCTAGAAAGAAAATCAAGCTTCAAACACACTTAAACCAAAGAAAGAGGCAATTGAAGTCAAAAAAACATGTCAACGAAGACAATGACACTATAATCACACTAACAAACCACTGCTAGAAGGAATAATACTGAAAATAAAGAAGAAAAACCTAGTTTTTTTAAACTTCTAAGATCATCGCACCTGTCAAGGAAAAACTAGCGATAATCACGACTGTTATCAAAATATGAGCGATGTCATCATGACTGTTAGGGAGAAAATCACAATGGTCAAGAAAGATGAGATAAAACCACAAATTCTTCAATATCAACAAAAATTAAGAACCTTCAAGCAATCACCAGTAAGTGAAAAGAGTTACAGACAAACAAACAAGCCTAAAAATGAACGGTTGGTCAAACTCAACATGAAAACAGGACAAAGGATTGAATGGAAAGGGTTATATATTCCCATTGGAGTCACCATTTTTTTGTCTACGTAAATCCTCTCTGTGGACATAGATGATCCCTCTAGCCCAATTAGTGGGTCTAGCAACCGAAGTGACAATTTATCAAACACTTTCCTAAGTTACAATTGAAAGGAGAGATGAATAAGATGGCCTACCTCATTCTGATGATATCTCGATCCCCTTTGTTGAAGACCTTGGATCACTTGTGTCACGGGTTCCTTCCTATTGTCAACAACATTTATGCACTTGCTCAAGAGATCAGGACACAACAACGCATGCAAATACAAATAGCATATTCAAAAGTAACCTACTTAACTGATCAAGGAATGTTAAGCTAAATGATACATGAGCATACACATTTAGGGAAAATGAACCAACAATTGTATATTAATAGAAAATAAAGGGAAGAATACAACCAAGCCTTGATGTTCATAGGCTTTCTTTGAATGAATATCCAAGTCCAACCTAAGCTCTCCAAGAACCCCTTCTCCAAGCCAAATGAGTAGCATATAGGCACAATCTTAGCATAAGGGTGAAAATAGGAATAGACAAACAATTTGGGAATGGGAGAGAAAGAATATATAGGTTGGGAAATGGAGTTAGAATCTCTCCAAAGATAGGATTAGGGACATATCTCAAGGAGGTAGCTCATAGGGATAAGAACAAGAGGCCAAGCTGGGAGAATTCAACCTCATCTATGTTGAACAACCTCCAACTCACCGCTCTGGAAGCTTCTAGATCACGAAGATTCTCATCCTCTTTGGGAAAATATCCTTTTTGGGATCATCGTGAGTATACAACTAAATAGATCGATTCCATCGTGGGTCAAATAGACTGAAACAGGTGATCATTATTGTTTTTACTCTCATAAGGGCTATGATTCTCAAATTAGGGTTTTAGAGCTATTTTCTTCAGGGGAAGCGCAAGGCATTTTCCAGTCAATGTCATAAGAGGATCTGAACTACATATACGAATGAGCACATTGCATAATGGTCATTTTTCGGTCACTTCGGGGTATGTCACAGGGAAGTACAAGAGGTGTGACAAAATGTTATGTAACAAATTCAAGCAACATGTGAGGCCATCTAGATGAGGAACCTGGTTGGTTTGTTTGGTTAGTAGAGGGATCTAATCGTGATTTACTATGATAATCATAGTTGTATCAAACTCTCTGAAAATCCATTTTTTCATGATCGGAACAAGCATATTGATATCTGATGTCATCATCTCAGATATTGTGCATTGAGGCTGATTATGTTGTTAGAGTACATTCCCATGGAGGAGAAATATGCTAACATTTTGACAAAGGCATTGTCAATATGTAAATTCGAGTTTCCCAGAGACAAGATTAGGATATCTGATAATCTATTTCTATTGGCATTATGATGCATGTGTTGTACTTGATGGCAACCACTTTCAGCAGAACAACTCACTTTTATATGGTAAATAGATGAATCTATGTAACTAGATGAATCTAAAGAAGACATATCAAATGTGATAGAATGCATGGCAGTTGTGTTTACAGATTTGACAAAATGCAACGCCGTTCAAAGGAATCAATTAAGAAGTAATGTACAATGGAAAATCACATTATAACAGGTCTATTTAGAGTGAACAAAGTAATGGTACAAAATAATAGGATGAAGGAACAAAGGACTATAGATTAGAATCAAGAAGTTGAAGAAAAAGGAAATTTTTAGGTATGTTAAGTTGTATACATGGGTTCACTGTACAAAAAGAGCGTATACACGCGAGTTAACAGAACAAAAGGAGTGCATACGTATACACAACTTTCACAGGAGGAAAAGCGTGTACATGTTGGAAAACCAAGGTTTTGGTCTGAGGTATTTATTCCAAGGTATTGATCCAAGGTATTTAGTCCGAGGTATTGACCCTAGGTATTTGGTCCAAGGTATTGAGAAAGGCCTAAAACTATATATGGAGGAGAAGATCATTAGGCAGTGTGTCGAAGCATTGAATATCTTATGAAGTGTTAGATGAAATATGTAGGTTATGGGTTTTTGATGCTTTGCCTGATCTAAAATAAGGATGCACCTATGTGGTTTATGATGGATGATGGATCAGGATCATAAAGCCTGAAATGAATTATCATTATGTGATCTAATAATGGATGGGCTAGATCTGATTACTAACACATGTTTTATCCTTTATATGTGATGATCTAGCTATGTCTGAAGTTGGGAATTGCAGCGAAGTTATAAGTAAGTATTTGCATATCTATATGCTGGTTCACTTTGGCGAAGGTGCGTATACACACAAGTTCGGCTCTTCCAAGTAGTGTATGCAAAAGAAAATCTTGATTTTCAATAATGACTAGTCTATCAGATTAGTGCTATTGTTTTACTGTTGTTTGTCAATGAAGTATTATTAGATCTGAAAGTAAAACTGAATGCATTTGGGTCTCATTGATTAATTGATTGAGAAAGAAGGATGATCCTTGTTTCCATCTATTTAGAACTCTATAATATGATAGTAGATTTTTAGAATGTCATTGATTGGTATGGTTTGTAGTTTAGAGGTTTTATGATTCAGTATATTTAGAGGTATACGCAGGTTGGGCAGAAGGAAATAGGCTATACATGCAAGTTTGCTTCATTAAAGGAGTGTATACATTATGATGTTTGAAGTTGCAATTGGTTCTGGTTGTTGATGCAAATTTCTGGGTTATGCTTTGTGTTCTGGTGACTATATTCTGGTGACATTGTTTTGAATGTTTAGATTGATTGATTGTGCTTTTCTTCAGTGATGATGGGTTGTCAGTGATTGATTGATTCAGTTGTGGTTGATTCATAGAGTGATGATTGAGTTTCAATGACTAGTTGATGCAGATGTATTTGATGGTGGTATTACAGTTATGATTTTGAGCTTCAATGTTTTTGATGGGTCCAGTATGAAAATTGGATGAAACGTGGTCTTCAAATTGTGGTGTTGTGTTCCAGGAGTATCCAGTTTGAAAATTTATGAAACGTGGTCCCTAGAGGAAGAGAGAAGGTTGTAGCCTTCTGTAGGTTGGCGACTACATATTGGTAAACATATTGGCCAGTACAAGAGCCAGGGGGTTGGATCTCCCTTCCAGTAGCAGATGGAAAATGAATGAAGGTTGGAGCCTTCTTTAGATCGGCACCTATGTGCTAGTAAACAGATCGACTAGCACAAGAGTTAAGGGGTTGTAGCTCTCTTCTAGTAGAAGCTGGAGAACAAGAGAAGGTTGTAGCCTTCTGTAGGTGGGTGCCTACATACTAGTATGAGTATGCACCAGTACAAGATTGTAAATATATTTTGTTATTATTAAAAGAAGACAGAGACAACAACAGTAGGTTGTTTTCACCCACTTTGGGTTTCCACCTTAAATCTTGGTGTTCATGTGTGCTGCTTATGTGTGATGGTTTATTATGTTATTACTGCACATGGTTGTTGTTTAATGTTTAATAAAGTATTGATGCATTGATTAAATATCAACATATGATGAATTATTGAATCATAAGTTCACTGGATATAATCTAGTTGCCTTAAGATCAGTTGAGTGCAAAAGCAAGTTCCCTTCACTAAAGTAGTGTATATGAATCTAATTATGGAAATGAAAAAGTTATTGATTTGTAAATATTGATTGACCCTCCCCTCTTAGTATTATTTCCAACAATTGGTATCAAAGCAGGTCCTTTGGCAGAAGCTTGATCGCTTGAAGGAGATCTGTAGAAACAATGGGAAAGAAGCTAAAGAAGAAAGCACCTCAAAATAAGAAGGCATCTCAAAGGAACTATGACAGTGGGAAAGATGATTGGGGATTATGTGGAAGAAACTCTTCATATTCAGAATCACCTCAGAATGAAGATGAACAAGCAAAATAATTATCAGGTATGAATTTGTTTTCCTCTAGTGATACATTTCTCTGTTCATTTGAAGACAATGAAAGTGACAGCGAAACAACTGAATTTTCTCTTATGAGTGAAAGAGAAAGAAATCAAATAGAGGTAGAATTTAAAAGGCTCACAGATATAATTATAGATCAAAAAGATCTAATTGATAAAAGGGAATGTTCCTACAAAGAAGAAGTTACCATATTAAAATATTAGTTGGAGTAAGGAAACAAGGTAAGGAAGTTGTACAAGGAGAAGGAAGATCAATGTCAAAAGCTACAGGATGAAGTGACATCATTAAGAAATGAAGTAAGTGAGAAGAGTACAACAATGAAGAGACTTAAAGATAGATCCAGTTACTATGAAAGTCTTGAAGCTAAGATCCTTTCTCTAAAAGAAGATCTTGAAAAATCAAATAAGCAGAATGAAGAACAACTCCAAGCATTTGAAGAACAAGAAAATAAAGTTCTCGAATTAAGGCAACAAGTGGAAGAAGGAAGAAAAGTTGAAGAAATCATGAAGAAGCAGTATCTTGAAAAGGAAGAGCAATATCAGATGGAGGTAAATATCCTAAAAGGTAAATTAGAAGAAAAGGATAAACTTTTATGATTTCAAGATAGTACTAAGATTTTGGATGATATTCTTAGTAGTCAAAGGTCTCCTACCATCAAATATGGCCTTGGTTTTCATGAAGCTGTTAAAGGAGAATCTAGCTCACAAACTGAAGGAAAGAAATATAGTGCAAAATTTGAAATGCTCAACCAGGAGATAAGAGGTCAACCCCATCAACAACCAAGGAAAGAAATTCTTCAAAGAAAATAATTTACTCCTAACTATGGAAGTGATAATTGGTTCTTTCCTCTGATGAATAATGTTGAATGTTTTATATGTCATAAATTTGGACATGTTGCAGCAAGATGCAGAAGTATAATGGTTCAAGCTAATAACCATCACATAGAAACATCATCAACTTCCAAGTAATTCAAGGGCTATTGTTTTTGTTGCAATATGTTTGGTCACAAAGCCATTGACTACTATAGAGGGAATATGAAACATTTAAGATGTTATGCTTGTAACAAGTTTGGGCATATAGCAAAAGAATGCGGGAGAAAATTTCGTCCAACATACCAAAAGGAGCAAACTTCATCACACTCTAAGGTATGGAAGAAGAAGGAAGTACAGTCATAAATATGTGGCATAGCTCAGGAGACAAACAGAACAGACTCAAGGGGAGATGAAAGTGTGAAACTTTAGTGTTCTAAATCTCATATGCAAGTTTCATGAAGACAAGTCATGTATATACATGAGTTCGAAGCTGCACAGTCGCGTATATGTTGTTTTGATGAAGAAGCAGTGGGACAGACTCAGAAAAATGATTTGATTTGGTTCAGACAATTATCAATTATCTTTTCTGTCTTGATGATTGATGTCTATAATATGTGGATATTATTTAGAAGTGCTTTTGATCCTCATAAGTTGTTGATGACTTGATGTATATCTGATTCATGATGATGCCTTGGTATTTCTTACTGATATATGCAATGATCAAATCTGACAGTGAATAGGTGGAACAGGTTCAGGGGGTGAATATGCTATGCTTCTAATAATGCATTGTTGGCGTTATGTTTAGAAGTCTTTGGTACTTATGTTGCTGAAGTGTTTAAATGATACATCATGCTATGCTATAGTCATGAGCTGCATATGATGAAATCTTAGGTGATAATTATATTAGTTGAGCCACCTAGTTGTTATTCAGATCAGGTTTATGGATGATTGTGGATAACCTTTTTGATGATACATACAATACATATGATATGTTTCTTATAGGACAAGGAGAAGTACAAAGATTGAGTACACAACTTCATTATTTGATAATGAGTCAATCATTTATTTTATGTTGATGTCATCATGCCTTCAAAGATTCATAAATTTCATATGGTGTAGTTATGATGCAGGATCCCTGTAATTCTTGGCTCTCACATGGTTAAGGATTGCTATTGTTGACAGTATCAAGAAAGCTTGAGAAATGACTATGAGCTCATGGTTTTCTAAATACATATTGCTATCTCTTTGATGGATACACATTTTGTTGGATACATGGATGATTACTTAAGTTGCACATTGATAAATATTGTTGGTTGGCCAAGAGAATCGTGTTATTACGACATAGCTATTTGAAGACATGGATATTCAGAGACATGGCTTACTTAGTCACATAATGATGATGACGTCTTACTTTATGATGATAGGTTTGATAATCACATATGTCGATTATCATGGTTGATGCTTATCAGATGTGGGATGTTCCCTAGTGATGATACATGGTTGATATATTGAAGGTTCTTGTGGAAATATCATGCAGTTTTTGATGATGATGTTATGATCATAGATGATGACTATGGTGTTTTCACATACATATGATATGATTTTTTGTTTCTACTTTAAGATATGACATATGCTTAGTTGATTCATGGAAGGTTATGATAAGGCTCTTTATACTAAGGAAACGAAGAAATTTTATCTTGATGAGATCAAGAGGATGAGTTGATACCTATATGCAGCATACTTTGTCACAGGTTGACAATATTTACATTGTCATATATTGGGAACTAATGATGGACATATACAGGTTGTTGGACTGGATGTTGTTGATAGATGCTTACGAAGCAGATCATATATGGTGTATGATAGTTTCTGATTATTATCATATAAATGTCATGTATATCATTTGATGAAAAGGTCATATAAAGGCCCATAATATGTCTCTATCTATCATAATCTTTTAGTGAGTCCCTCTTGGTCATATGATGTAATTTGTACCCCCACTATGCATGGGAAGGATGATGTAATAATTACTATATTTCAGTCATGTATAAACAATTGGTATATCCCCACTTGGTTGGGTGGATTAGTCAAATTTGGTATATCCCTACTTGATTGGGAGATTGATGTATGTACGAGTCATTGGTGATAGGATGGTCACACTCACATAGTTGAGTTATAGAGTCTTGTTATTCTTCTGGAAAATATTTTTGCAGACTCTGCATGTGCTTAGGGGCAGCATGGATGGTTAGTGCATCACAGCATGTACAATAATATTAGAACATGCACAAAGAGGGAGTTTAATCAGATAATTCAGCATGTGCCTAGGGGGATCATGATCATATTCAGTTGTTCAGATATGAAGAGTATCCTGGTTTTCCCTTTGCCCTTGATGTAAAATAGGGAAAGTATTTTGGTGTTGGTTGTTATATCTAAAAGTTTCTATAGCTTGTTGTAACCAACACCAACATGGTTGCCATCAAGTCCAAAAGGGGAGATTGTTGGCATTATGATGCATGTGTTGTACTTGATGGCAACCCACTTTCAGTAGAACAACTCACTTGTATATGGTAACTAGATGAATCTATGTAACTAGATGAATCTACATAAGAGATATCAAATATAACAGAATCCATGGCAGTTGTGTTTACAGATGTCACAAAATGCAGGGTAGTTCAAAGGAATCAATTCAGAAGTAATGTAAAGTGGAAAATCACAATATAACAAGTATATTCAAAGGGAACAAAGTAATGGTACAAAATAATAGGATGAAGGAACAATGGGCTATAGATCAGAATCAAGAAGTTGAAGAAAAAGGACATTTTTAGGTATGTTAAGTTGTATACACAAGTTCACTGTACAAAAAGAGCATATACATGTGGGTTAATAGAACAAAAGGAGCATATATGTATACATGCACTTTCATAGGAGGAAAAGCACGTACATGTTGGAAAACCAAGGCTTTGGTCTGAGGTATTTAGTCCAAGGTATTTTGGTCCAAGGTATTGATCCAAGGTATTTAGTCCGAGGTATTGATGCTAGGTATTTGGTCCAAGGTATTGGTCCTAAGTGGTTTTGGTCCAAGGTATTGAGAAAGGCATAAAATTATATAAGGAGGAGAATATCATTAGGCAAGTGTGTGCAAGCATTAAATATCTTATGAAGTGTTAGATCAAATATGTAGGTTATGGGTTTCTAATGCTTTTCTTGATTTGAACCAAGGAAGCACCTATGTGGTTGATGATCGATGATGGATCAGGATCATAAGGCCTGAAATGAATTGTCATTATTTGATCTGATAATGGATGGGCTATATTTGATTGCTAACACATGTTTTATCCTTTATATGTGATGATCTGGCTATGTCTGAATTCAAGAATTGTAGCGAAGTTATAAGTAAGTATTTGTAGATCTATATGTTGGCTCGCTTTGGCGAAGGTGCGTATACACGCTGGTTCGGCTCTTCCAAGTAGCATATGCAAAAGAAAAGATTGATGTTCAAGGATGACTGGTCTATCAGATCAGTGATGTTGTTTTACTACTATCTGGCAATGAAGTATTCTTAGATCTAAAAGTAAAACTGAATGCATAAAGAGTTTGTGTCTCATGGATTAGTTGACTGAGAAAGAAGGGTGATCCTTGTTGCTATCTGTTTAAATCTTTGTAATATGACAGTAGATCTTCAGAATGTCATTGATTGGTATAGTTTGTGGTTCATAGATTTTGTGATTTAGTATCTTTAAAGGTATACGTAGGTTGGCTAGAAGAATGTAGTGTATACATGCAAGTTTGCTTCATTAAAGGAGTGCATACATTCTAACACATGAATTTTGAGGTTACAATTAGTTCTGGTTGTTGATGCAGTGTTCTAGGTTCAGATCTATGTACTGGTTACAGTGATCTATTTATTCCAGTTGGTTGGTTGAATTTGATTAATTTTGAATGAATGGTTGATTCAGTTGTGTTAGAGGTTCAAAGCTTTCAGTGATTGATTGTTTCAGTTATATCAGAGATTGATGATTCGGTTTCAGTTATATCAGAGATTGATTGGGTTTCAGTGATTAGTTGATAGCCCAGATCTGAATACTGATGCATGTTTTATTATGTAAAGGTTATGATCTGGGTATCACTGAAGTCTGGAATAGATGTGAAGTTTCAAGTTAGTATTTGCAAATCTGTACGTTGGTTTGTTCTGGTAAAAGCGCATATACACGCTAGTTTGACACATTGAAGTAGTGTATACATTATGAAATATGATGTTTGAAGTTGTAGTTGGTTCTAGTTTTTGATGCAGAGTTCTGGGTTATGCTTTGTGTTCTGGTGACTATATTCTAGTGACATTGTTCTAAATGTTCAGATTGATTAATTGTGATTTCCTTCAGTGATGATGGGTTGTCATTGATTGATTGATTCAGTTGTGGTTGATTTAGAGAGTGATGATTGAGTTTCAGTGATTAGTTGATGCAGATGTATTTGATGGTGGTATTCCAGTTATGATTTTGAGCTTCAATGTCGTTGATGGGTCCAGTTGGAAAATTGGATGAAATGTGGCCTTCAGATTATGGTGTTGTGTTCCAAGAGTATCTAGTCTGAAAATTTATGAAACATGATCCCTGGGGGAAGAGAGAAGGTCTTAGCCTTTTGTAGGTTGGCACCTACGTACTGATAAACATATCGTCCAATACAAGATCCAGTGGGTTGGAGCTCTCTTCCAGTAGCAGCTAGAAAACGAGTGAAGGTTAGAGCCTTCTATAGGTCAGCGCTTACGTACTAGTAAACGAATCGGCTAGTACAAGAGCTAGGGGATTGTATCTCCCTTCCAGTAGAAGCTGGAGAATGAGAGAAGGTTGTAGCCTTCTACAGGTGGGTGCCTGCGTACTGGTATGAGTGTGCACCAGTACAAGATTTTAAATAGTTTTTCTTATAATTAAAAGAAGACAAAGACAACAACAACAGGTGGTTTTCACCCACTTTGGGTTTCCACCTTAAATCTTGGTGTTCATGTGTGTTTCTTATGTGTGATGGTTTATTCTGTTATTACTGCACATGGTTACTGTTTAATGTTTAATAAAGTACAGATGCACTGATTAAAGATTAACACGTGATGGATTAATTGAATCATAACTTCATTGGATATACGTTGGTTTCCTTAAGCAAAATTGTGTGCACATGCGAGTTCCCTTCACTGAAGTAGCATATATAAATTTGATTATGGAAATGAAAAAGTTATTGATTTGGCCCACGGGGCTTTGGATTGATGGTGAATGTGTGCACTGTTAAGGCATTCTTTCCGATAGGTCATTGGTTCAAATGCCCCATGGGTGCTTACCTACCAAAAAAAATAAAAAAATTATTGATTTGTAAATACTGATTCACCCCCCCCCCCTCAGTATTTATTTCCAACACTTTCTTGTTGAGAGGGAGTGTTGAGAAGTGGCAACAAAAAATTCCAGTTTAATTTGTCCTTGAATTAAACTGTGAATTAAAATCGAATTCTATTCTCATAGCAACTTGTAAATAGTTAATTAAGTTTAATTAACTTAATTAGCTTAGGAATTTCGAGTTGGAAGTATTTTTTTAGTCATGTATATGTTCTCCCTAATTTTTAGGGGTCCAATATGAGTTTAAATTGAGTTGGAAATTAGATAACTTAGTTTACTGAGTTAAGTTTAGTTAAATTAGTTCAAAATTATTTTTAGAACTAATAGAGTACAAACATTGAGTTGGTGCACTAATGCATCCACTATTGCTACTCCAGTTAACTGAAGATTCCCTCATGAGAAACTCATGCATATCAGTTCAGAGAAATACCCAATTGAGACTAGAGTGCAGGGATAGTGTACTATCAATGGTATTATTTACTGGAGTTTGAATATCATGCATGCATCAGAGATTGATACTATGTTTGGATTGTGCAGTTTTGGAAGCATTAATTCCTTTCAATATAGGCAATTCATCCCAAGATATTAGGAGCTTGGAAAGCTGCATAATTAACTAAGTGTTGGCCAAGAGCTAGCTGTGGAGCATTTGGAAGGTATGCTTTTGACAAGCAATCTAGTGGTTTTTCAATAACAATTCTAACCTTTTCTGCATTATGAATTCAAAGAAGATAAAGGATTTTGATAAAATGTGTGAAAATACACAAAGGAAGCTCAAGTGCTAATAATTGACGTTTTTCTATGCAGAAAGATGTGGAAACGAGGGATTGTCGATCAAAAGCGAGAAGCAAAGGGAAAATAACTGCTGTCCCTCCAGCAGGGAACCAGATGCGGACAAGATCAAGCAAAATTAGAGCCGAATAGCCCAGGGAAAGAATGCAGGATACCGAGTCAGAGAATGTAAGAAAGAAAGGAGAAGAATGGAACGATTAGCGAATCCCTCAGGATCCTTGATCCTGAGGGGTCGCTGCTTTAACTTATCTTTGAATATCTAGATACCTTCGTCATTTCTGTTATATAAAGGAACCACGCCATTGAGCGGGGGACGACTGTTTTTATGATTCTAAGTTTCAGGACAAACTGTGATCATTGAGTCTCGCTGAGACCTGACTTTGTTATACTTTTGTTGATGCGATTAATATAGAAGACTTGGTGTTCATTTCATCTCTGCATCTGGAGTAACTTAAGGCAGTGTACCAATGGCAGCTAAGGGCCCGGCTCCGAACGACACTTGCTTTTGTATCATTATAAGGTGATTTGCGTGTGGTTTGTTTATCTCTGTTATTTAAGTAATCTGATACATCTTTCATGTGATATGCTATGCTCTATTATAATTGATGTCTGAATGATTTCTTTATATCATGTCTCTACACTGTACAATTGGATCTATGCGAATTGCATCTTTCGGCTATCTCTGTAACAGAATTTTGGTATGAATGTTATTTTCATTAGATCCATGTGAAATGATATTTGTGAGACTTGAAAGCAATATTACTTTGTTCAGAAACATAGTCATATCATTCATTATTCTCAGATTTCTATAGTAGTGTAGAACATGTACATACGGATGAGGATTGTTGTTCCATAATTCATCGAAGATTGTTGTTCTATTTTATTACTGCTGTTCCATTTGATTACTGTTGTTCCATTTTACTATTGTTCCATTTTACTGTTGTTCCATTTCCAGTTTGCTGTTCCATTTTACTTTCTGTTATTTCATTTACCAGCCTTTATTGTTTTGGCGTGAGAGAAGGCCTAAGGTTGTAGTGAGCCTCAGCAAGACGCTGCTTGGCTCCTAGACCTATAAGTCCATGCTCTAATTCCCTTTCTTTATCAATTTCTAGAGGGATGGGTTATTGCTTCCGTACCATTGACTGATCAACTGCCTTGTGTGATTCTATCTTTTGGGTTAGTTTAGTTATAGCTTAGCATCTGTTTCCTTTCGAATCATTAGAACACTATACTACTGAGCATTACTCGGACAAATAGCCTCGGATTGAGCTACTCCTTGCAATAATAAAATGTTCTCGGATTGACTTATTAATGTGGGATAATTAGAGGTGTGAGAGACCCTAGTTATAGCTCTACATTTTGGCGTCGTTGTCGGGGAAGGAGTAATAGCCATTTGCCCTTTACAGAGTAGTGTGCAAATCTGCTAGGGGGGAGTTGGATCTTAAAAACGAAAGGTAAGAACCTGTGTACGGAGCATGTAAAAGCCCTGCTCCACCGTCCGCTCTCTTAGCAAAATCGCTGGTCGATAGGATTTAGTAGTTTTTAGAGTGCATGACTAAGCAGAAAAAGCTAGAAAAGAATATCAAACCCCTAGCCAAACCTGAAAAAGCCAAAGGACTGGTGACCCTTGGCCGAACAACCTTTATAGACGAAATCTACAAGAAAACTGAATCTCAGCCATCAGTAAGGCCTTAGAAAGATTAATTCTAAACAACCTACTAGTTCCCTTCAGGCTACAGCATCACCATCTGGAGCCTTCGCTGAGGTACATAGCCAGACTGATGAACATGACTTTCAAGAAATTGAAAATTCTGTGTCAGAACGGCTGCAGGAAGGGAACTTAAGCAACCTTTGTGAAGGAGAAGGGGAAACAGGGGAAATAGAGGAACCAAGGTCTCCTTCTAGGATAATCCAGCTGTTAAACAGCCCAGATAAGGGGAGCGCAACCAAAGTTAATATTGAAGGCACCCCATTCCCTCAGATAGAAATGCCAGATAAGGGAAGTGTCATTAAAACAACCC
Organism: Pinus taeda; assembly: GCA_000404065.3. Classification (NCBI taxonomy): domain Eukaryota; kingdom Viridiplantae; phylum Streptophyta; class Pinopsida; order Pinales; family Pinaceae; genus Pinus; species Pinus taeda. The sequence continues at coordinate 61,155 of APFE030636174.1, forward strand.
CTGTCAAGGCCGTCCCTTCTCAACCTAGGAACACCCTCCTAGAAATACCGGAAGGTTATTGGCACATATTCGATCCCATGGCGCAGAATCAGCCAAATACTCAAACTTCTACATTGCAATATCCTATAGTAGACTCTCCTGCAAATGCACCCATGAAAGCGATTCCTCTTCAACACATCCCAACATTTCATGGACTCACATCAGAAGACCCTAATGCATTCTTATTTGAATTCGATGTGTTATGTAGAGGATACGATTACACCACTGATCCCCAGAAATTAAAGTTTTTCCCCTCCACTTTGAAGGGAGTAGCTCTGAGATGGTTTATGGGTTTAGGTGGTGGAGTCATAAACAATTGGGAGCAAATGAAAGAATCCTTTCTCAAGAAATATCAGGATTACTGTAGGTCAAGAGAACTGAAAGATGAAATTTTCCAAATGACGGTCAGACCAAATGAAACTCTAGAGGAATATGTAGAACGCTTCCAGTATAATTTAGAGAGATCCCGCTATGCATCATTACCTCTGCCTGATAATGTGTTGAAAACTGCATTAATTAGAGGTATGAAAGAACAATGGATTGAAACATTGAATATCATGGGAAAAGGGGATATTTACCAAGAGAATTTTGCTGATATCATTAATTTATACATCAGGAGTTCAAGAGGTAGCATAAGGATAAAACCAACAGAATACAACCGGTTTGTTAGAGATAACAAAATATCAACAGAAGGAGTAACACGTGTAGAACTTAGGAATTTATTAGAAAATTTTAAAACTGATATTCTAGGAACATTAACTACACAGCTTGATATTGTGCAGGCTAAGCAAAAGCAGATGGAGGCGGAACAGAATTTGGCAATTTTCTGCCCCCGATGCAGAAGAAAACATAGCCACAAGGAATGTCCACTAGATTCAGTTCAAACATGTGCTATCTGTACGAAAGATCATCTTACTGAAAGCTGCCCCTCACTTCCTGGATTAAAGGCAGTATACAAGGAAGCAGAAGAAGAACCAGAGCCGGCATATTTTGTTAACCAGCGTCGCCAATGGAAACCTAGGCAATATGGTATGTTTTCGGACCCAACTTCTTCTTTCCAACCTCCGTAATATAATGCTTAGCAATATGGTATGTGGAAAAACCAATCTACACCCCCATTTCCGAATTGGTCATCATAGCTGTTTCCTTCTCCAAATCCATGGATGAATCAGACAGGCCAATTCAGCTAGCCAAATTTTCCTTACACCCCACCATATTGGCAGAATAACTCATATCCTCCACAATGGATTCCCCCTACTTCACAAGGTTCACCCTGGCAGTCAAATTGGCCAAAATCGACATATCAGTCAACAGGAACTATTCCACTCCCTCAACCGACTCTGCTAGCCTTACAACAAAACCCCCAGTCTAATCTGAGGCCGCAACTCCTAGCCCAACCCAATCGCAATCCTAATAATAGACCCGTCCAATCCCTCCAAATTATAGAAACATCAGAAATCGGACCTGACCTAAGGGAGTGCAATGATCTTCAGTTACGATCTGGACGCATAATAGAAACAGAGGGAGACAAAACAGTTCACATTGAAGATCAGTTACCCATATAAAAACCGCCACAACAACAGGGTGTAAATAAAGAACAGACCCATCAACAAGCAAGTACATCCTCTCCTCCTTTCCCGGAACGATTAGTCATACCATGACCAGTACAATATCCAGACTTTGACATTCTGGGAGAGTTACAAAACCTGTACATAAAAATTCCATTCCTCCAAGCCA
>APFE030636174.1:101971-131096 GCA_000404065.3 Pinus taeda
ACAACAACACAAAAACTTGATTTTGGACGAATTTCATAAAATTCACTATGCGGGACACCTAAGACATCAGAAAATGATTACAACACTTGAAAAACTAGCTAGGCATGAAGAAGTATGTGGTGGAGTACATGGCACGGTGTTTGGAGTGCCAACAAATTAAGGCGGAACATCAACATCCGGCAGGGTTGTTACAACCACTACCTATTCTAAAATGGAAGTGGGAAACTATTTCGATGGACTTTATAATGGGTTTGCCCAAGACAAGGAAAAATAACGATTCCATCACAGTGGCGATGGAAAAATTGAGTAAAGGGACACATTTTATACCTATGCAATTGACTTATAGAGCTGTGCAGATTGCCCACATATTTATGCATAACATATTTATACTGCATGGATTACCTAAAACAATCATTTCAGACCGTGATGTGAAATTCACCTCGGTCTTTTGGAAGACATTGTTTGGGAATTAGGGACACAATTGAATTTCAGCACAGTGTTTCACCCTCAAACGGATGGACAAACAGAGCGAGTGAACCAGGTGCTGGAAGACATGCTAAGGGCATATGTAATGTAGCAACTAACCAGGTGGGAAGATTATTTGCACTTGATTGAGTTTGCATATAATAATGGCTATCATACATCATTGCAAATGAGCCCATTTGAAGTATTGCATGGGCGAAAGTGCCACACACCCTCATTTTGGGGCGCACCGGAAGATAGGCTAATGTTGGGACCCGAAATGCTTAAGGAGATGGAAGAAATGGTTAAGAAAGTGCGAGTTAATTTAAAGGCAGCTCAGGATAGGCAAAAGAACTTTGCTGACCGGAAAAGGAGATTTAAATAATATCAAGTTGGTGACCACGTATACGTGAGAATTCGAGCAAAAAAGAGCACATTGCTAAATTGGCACCCCGATTTTGTGTACCCTTTCAAGTCTTAGCAAGAATTGGGCCGGTAGCTTACTAGCTCGCCTTGCCAAGTCACATACGGGTCCACAACGTCTTCCATGTTTCCATGTTAAAAAAAATATGTTTATGATCCTAAGCATGTAATCAGATGGCAGGATACACAAGTGAGAATTATCTCTAGTTAATTAGTCGACAATGTTTCCTTTAAAAGAAAACTAACTTAGGATGTTGCATGTTGCAGGTCGAACCAGAAGGAGAAATATTGGTCGAACCATTGAACATCCTCAACCAGAGAGAAGTAATGTTGCGGAAGCGAGTTATTACCCAAGTTAAAGTGCAGTGGCAGCACTTTGGGCCTGATGAGGCTACCTAGGAAGATGAGGAGCTCATGAAACAGATGTATCCAGGGTTGTTTGTGGTGGAAAGACATTGGGACGATGTCTAATTTCAGGAGGGGGAGATGTAATGCCCCAGGATAAATGTAAATATTTTATTTTACTGTGGTAAATGATGAACTGTATTAACAACATTATCTGTTTGAATTTAAATAATATTAGCTTTTAAAAAAAGAAATTTAAGAAATGTTTTATTTAAAAGTTGGCCACTTCTTAAGTGGGAAGTTAGAGGCAAGACAGTTGTTGTGATTCCCAACCCTAACTATTTTCCCTAACTGGAAAGGCTTCCAGAGGAAAATAGGGAAAGGGGGAAGTTCTGTGTTGTTGGGACAAACAGAAAAAAAAAGAAAGGAATGAGGAAATGGCTAAGTCTGGTGATGACCAGATAGCCAGGCACTAAGTGCGAATATCTTGTTGTGGACAGTGGTCCTGTAAGAGGGCAAGGGGGGAGATTCTGGTCCCAAAGGACGAATCTCACGGATGGGTGGAAGATTGAAAGCAGATGAACAAAGGTAATCCTGGCTTCTCAAGTGTTTAAGCAAGCAACAGTGACTCAGGTAAGTGACTGAACTGTTCTTTGTTTGAAAAAAAAAAAAACTTTTAAAAACATTGATGAAGTGTGTTGTATTAAATGGTTGCAATGTTGCAGATATTTATCAAGGATTGAGTTAGGGGTAAATGAGGCCTTTGCCAAGGACTCTGTTAAATCAATAAACAAAAACCAAAAACAAAAGAAATACTATGAGGGTTAGCATAGTTGAACAGGTGTACAGCTGATGGAGCAAAGTGTAAATATATAAACCATTCTCCCTCACATGAGATGCAGAAGAGAGTGTCATGGAAGAGGGCAAGTCATGCATGAGTGAATAGGGAAGGCCATAAAAAATTACTATTGTAAACTTTATAGTTGAAATTAAAATTGTTGACTACAAAAGGAAAGTTATTTTGTATAACTTATATATACTCAGAACCCTAGGTGTAGGGTTTCGTTTTCCAGAACCCTAGTTGTAGGGTTTCGTTTCCAAAACCCTAGGCATAGGGTATCATTCCAAGATTAAAATTTGTTGTGGAAGAAGTTGAATACATTTAAATGGAGGAAAATCACTACTGAAATAGCCTAGATTGTCGGGTAAAAATATATGCACAGTGGCTATACTATTTTCTGTTAGTCTACTACAAGAGAACCCGTTATTAAATCCAAAATTAAGTATGCTTAGTAGCCATACGTTTATTAGATTACAACAAGAATACCTTGTCACCATCACCCCAGAGAATCTAAGTAAGTCAGATGATTGTGCTGAACATTCATATAACAAAAAGGAAACATTAACTATGGCATAATACTAAATTGTTTCCACAAAGTTAACAATGGGAATACATATACACTAAACCATGTGACTGGAGGTTGTATATTAAAGAATGAATAGAGAAACAATGCTCATGGGAAAATGAGAAAGGCAATCTATGCATTATTAGATTTAAGAAAGCCCTGTAGGCAAATAAACAAGACGGAGAATTTGTAACCACATAAGTAATGACACTATGCATGGAAATTGAAACATTGTAGAAAAAGGATATAATATATAACGTTACATAAGATGAAAAGAAAACATATTTCCACAGATGCATTAACCCAGGAGGGGATGTTCCCAATGTCTACTATATCTGAAAAAATCATCTAGTAAACGGAGTGCATCATCATAATATTCAAAAATAATAGGGAAATTCAAACAAATCATGTTGTATTACAACTAAATTCATCACAATAAATCTGTGTAACTAATATAGATTGCATGAGTATCAAAAGCGCACTTGAATAGAAGCCGTAATGGTTCGGCTTTCGGTATGTTGCACTAGGCCGAGTGTTACAAACAAAAACTGAGGTCTTTTACTTAAATAAAAACTGGAACTAGTACAATGGCCACAACAACAAAAAAACCAAAGGAGCCATCAAAGGGCTCGGTCCCATTAATTCCCTATATCAATATCTACCAAAAAGGGACCCAATTAACTGAAAATCGTAAAGACAAATTTGAGCTAGCGAGGAGGTGTTAAGCCTGGAAGGTGCGTCGATATGGCTGAATCCATGTACAAGACAATCTGTCTGAGAACCGAACTTAACATGTGCATAAACTGAAACAATTTCAGGGTAAGAACCCTCACTCAATAGTTCCTGAGAGGAAAAGGAAAAACAATTAAAATACTTTAATTAGACTTGGGGAGATCTCATACCCGAAGTATTGGAGCATTAAACCCATCTCTGTAACACCGAGTCCCCATTCTAAGCTAAGTTTGAAGGCGGAGATGTGAGGACCCTGCACAGAAAGATGGGCATTAGCTAGCAATTGTGTAATGAGTTTCATGTTCAATAAAAAACGAATAAAAACAAAAAAATTCTGAGGGACTTTAAACAAGTTTAATCGTTGCAGCATAAAGGGAAAATAATGATGGCTTACCTGTAACCGGGTTTGGGTGCATGGTTCAGGCTGTAGTGTTCTGAGCACCTTCTGGTAGCTTACAGAAGCCTGGGGATCGAGTGAACAGACCCATGAACGAGAACGACAACCAAGCGGCAGAGCAGACAAATTGTGGAGGAATGAACTTCCGAGAAGAGACCAGGTGATGTGAACAGGCTCGAACCATCCATTGCCATTGGATCGCCAAGTCAACTCCCATACCATCGATTGAATAGGTATCCCGAGGCAGTAATAGTGTTGGCTAGAGCTACACATGCCACGTACAGTGGTGGTGCAGGCATTAATACAACATTACAAATCTATCAACAGTAAGGTGGCGGAGTCGACGATCGTGGATCGATGACCTGTCTCCCCATACCCAATTGACGGTGTATATCAAACTTACCCCGTAGGCTTGAGTAAATGCTAAAGATTGCCATATTTGTCGATAGATGGACCCTTGTATGCGTGAATAGAAAACAATTTAATTTTTCTGATTATGGATAAATCAAATGTAATACATGTGATGCGAATAAATAGCATGAGATTATGTACTCATACACCATGGCTAACAACTTTGGCTTATGCATGGGACATAAATTCAAATAAAAAAAAATAATTATTTTCGGGAGTATGCCATTTTATTACATTTTATTTATGTAATTTGATTTAATCAAAATGTTAAACATCGGATTACACCATCTCTACCATACTATGTTGGAGAGTACCTCAAAATGAAAAAGAATGAACAAATAGTTATGACTCATAATATCATTTTCCACTACAGTTAAAATACAAAATATTAAAGTACACAATACTACTATATCTAAGGTGTGATGTCACTTCTCCAAGTAATTCAACATAAGTCATAATAATAATAAAAAAATTACATTCTATCATAGTTCTTTATGTTAATTGTACTTGCACTTACCCGTTAAACATAGTAAAACAATTGCATATTATTATAAGTATGAAGATTATTATATAGTACCATTAGCATATATTTCAATGTGTTTACAATCAAGTCTTGGTACTATTGCTTAGTTATACACATAGTTATTACACGCTTTATACAGGATTATTCATGTCATTCTGCTCTACCTCTGAGTTGTGGCAGAAGTAGGACTCCACTCCCTCATTGTCTGCTCTCCAGTTGTCCCTCCTACTACGTTCTCCTTGCTGCATTGACAGTGATTAGACCACAGTCCTAATCAACCAGATGATGCTTCTTCTAATAGTCTCATTTGGAATTTACGGTGGTCTTATTTTATTTTCATTGATTCAGTTTTCGACTCTCTCATTTTTAGGATATGATACCAGGGTTTTTTCCCTGCCTGGTTTCAACATTGAAGAATATAGTTTGGCTTCTGTGAAGGCCTCTGAACAGGTCGTTGCACCACCCATACATGGCCCTTATCAGGTAATCCCTTATAATTTCTTGTGCTTTCCTTGATTTTCCTTGTTCACAATTATAATGACACCACCTGGCAGTTCTTGCTATTGGAGTTATAGGTTCTTCTGATGAAATCTCAGTGTTCCAAGGAATTTCAGAGGTGGCTTTCACCGATTTTTGATACCTACACTATCAAGAATTCAATGGGTTGACGGGTATTTTCATCGTTTTCATGTGGGCATCTCTTGACCGGGTAGAGAGGTAGACAATCTTGTCCTTAGATGAATTCTCTTCGAAGGGTTTTAGATTTCAACTGTTATATTCTTGGTACTCCAGATGTATATGTATTATCTATGCAAAAGGGGCTTTGCTCTTGAAAAAATTGCATTGTAGTTTGTATTTAAGTTATATGTAATTTTTGGATTAAGGGAAACAATTGTTGACCATTCAGGTGACTGTTCCGGACTTCTGTGTTTATCCAGCAAACCCTTAGGTTTAGACTGGAAGGTCCCTAGTACTATTTGACAGTGCTCGAATAATTGTCTTATTTACTTTGGAACTTCATTCAGTGCTTGTTTAATTATCTTATTTACTTGGGAACTTCTTCCAATAGTAATGACTGCCTTCTATGATTTTTCTCATGGGTAGTTCGACTCGTTATATAATGCTATCGATTTATTAGTTCAGAATTGGTTAGTATTGTGTTTGACATGCTAACCCCGAAGCTCCCGCATCTCTCTGTTTCTAAGGTATGATGCGTGCCATTAAATTCTTTTATTATTTGTGAAATAACCTGGCTCTGATTTGTATATATGGTCTTTGAGTGACTCATTATGTTCTGGTTATGTTATTTCCATTTTTTCTGCAATGTTTGTCTTGGTTTACAGATTACAAATCACAATTTCTTTGTCTAACATTTTATATGTAATTAGGCTTATTATTCACGGAAAATCAGGACTTGAAACTGGAAGTCTTTCCTGTCCCATGGGCGTATCAGGTCCTACGAGTCTGATTTTGATTTGTTGGTTATTTGCTGCCAATCTTTGTATTAGATACTTCTTGAATTTTCTTGATTCTTTATAGTACTGCATTACTATATGGTTTGGGTGACCTACTAGTAATATAACATTTATATTATGGTTCTCAAAGACAGCAGTAGGACAGACCTCGGTCCAAGTTTTCCTTTATATCTATTATGTGGTTTTAGTTCTGTCAAGGAAACAATACGTATTCCTTTCTTGTAATTGAAGTATGACCAGATTCACTCTAGTAATTATGGTTCTTGCTTATTTTAATTCTTTCCTTTCTAAGTAAGTTTCTAATTCTGTACTAAATTCTTAAGTTTATGTCTGAACTAGAAAAAATGTCTTTCTACGATTGATGGAAATAGCTACTCCAACTTCAAGATATTATTGTATACTGTTTAAATTTCCAAGTTTTCAATAACAATATTTTTCCAGAACTGAGCATTTACTCCATCATCTCACATTTGAATAAACTTCTCCAAGTTGTTTTACTTACCTCAGAAAAGTAAATAAAGTAAAAATGTAACTATTGTAGTCATCTCTATAATTTAACAGATTCCAATTCTCCCAACCTTGAGACTTGCCTTTAGGCCCGAGTCTCCCCCCAATCTTGCTCACAAGATTGATGTCTTCTTGTAGGGCTTCACACATAGTGCCACAACTATATGGTCACCACCAAAGTTAGCCTCTTTTCCTGTTTGACCCTTCAACACGAATTCTCTCCCCTTCTCCACTATTACTTTGAGATTTCTTATCTACCCTCTTGAGTCCTTTCCTTGGAGAATTCATAATCATGGAAGTATTTAATGTTAGGAAACTTCCTATCCTAGCTTTCTTGATATGAAAAGTTATAAGATTTCTTAACACTCCAAAATAGTTTTCTTTATAATTATCAAAGTTAAATACTTAATTCAAACAATAACCATAATATACAGTCTTTTTTTACTGCGATAAAATATAAATAATTACAGTTTTCTAGGGACATCACATCTCCCCCGTGAAATCGAACATTGTCTCCATGCTTTTATGCTATAAACAAACCCAAAAACCTTTGGTCATGAGCTGCTCATCATACCATGTGGCCTCATATGGCCCATAATGCTACCATTGCAGTTTAACTTGGGTGATAACTCATTTCCACAGCGTTAGTGCTCCACAATCAAGTATAACCATAGGTTCAACCAAGAATTCTCCTTTCGGCTCAACCTACAAAAGCAAAAAAATTTAGTTAGTTTTTATTATCATTAGTTTCTTATTTGACTTTCTTAGAGAAAATCCTTTTACTTATATATCTTGCCAACTGATTATATGTTTAGGATCATAAACACATCCTTTTAGTACGAATACATGCAAAACATCGTCTACCAAAATGTCACTGGGCAAGGTGAGTTGGTATGCCGCTGGCCCCACCCATTCTGATATCTGAAATGGACCACAAAATCAGGTTGCTAATTTACCACACCTGCTCCATTGTAACTTACTCTTTCTTGGGCATACCCTTACATCCACATGATCCCCTACTTGGAATTCTCTTAAATTCCTTTTACAATTGGCAAAGTTATTTTGTCCATCTTAAGTAGACCTTAAATTCGAACGAACCCTCTTAACCATTTCTTCCATTTCTTTTAAGATTTTGAGTCCCGACATCAACTTGTCCTCGAATCCTCCCTAACTGGATGGTGTGCAGCACATATGTCTACACAAAAATTCAAACAAGCTCATTTATAAGGACGTATGGTAGCCATTGTTATATGCAAATTAGTTTAGATGTAAGTAATCTTCCCGTTTGGAGGGTTGTTGCATCACATAAGTTCATTGCATGTCTTCCACCACCTTATTTAGCTTCTTTGTCTGCGCATCCCTCTGAGGGTGATAGGCATTGTTGAAGTTTAACTACATACCTAACACTTCAAATAGTGCTTTCTAGAACGCTGATGTAAATTTTACATCACAATCAGAAATTATAGTTTTTGGTAGCCCATGTAATTTGAAAATGTTCTGCATGAATATGTTGACAATTTGCACTACCCTGTAGGTGGATTGTACTAGTATGAAATGAGTTGATTTTCTTAATTTGTCCACTACCACCATTATCGAGTCATTTTTCTTTTTAGATATAGGTAATACCATGATGAAGTCGAGTGAGATGGTCTCCCATTTCCATTCCGAAATTGGTAATGGATGCAATAATCCAGCAGGATGTTGGTGTTTTGTTTTTACTTGTTGACATTCCAGGCAGTGAGTCAAATATTCTGTTACATTCTTTTGCATACCCAACTAGTAGTATTCTTTGCAGAGTGCAGTAATTACTTTTTGGTATCTTGGTTGTCTTGTATAGGGATTCTTATGATATTCATCCAAAATCAAATCCTTAATGTTGTTTTGGTTAGGCACATATAATCTCTTCTTATAAATCAACATATGTGTAGGATTCATTTCATATCCTACCTGATGTTCATGGTTGTTTGTAGTTTGAGCTTGTTGTCCTAAAAAATGGTATTCTAGATCTCACTCAGCTGCTGCTTTAATTAGTTCATTGAATGTGGTCCACACCTCACTGTGGGAAATTTCATAAAGACAATGTATCTTTCAACTTAAGGCATCAGCTACCTGGTTCTCCATTTCTTTCAAGTGTTTGATTTCAAAATCAAAGCCACTTGAAAAGTCTACCCACCTGGCTTGCCTGGCATTCAAAGTGTGCTGCTTAAAATAATTAGTCAAGATGTTATGGCCAGTCATTAAAAGGAATTTCTTACCCATAAAATAGTGTCAGAGCATTTTTAGTGCATGAAAAATGGCTGCTAATTTTAAGTCATAAATAGAGTATTTTTGCTCATGCTCCTTCAACTTTCTAGATTCTTAGGCGATTACTCAAACTTTCTTTCATTAAAACACCACCTGCCCCTTTCTTGCTAGCGTCTATACACACCACATAGTCCTTACGTGGATCTGTTATGCTTAAGATTGGTGCAATGGTAAGTAAATTCTTGAGTTGTTCAAAGCTCTGTTGGCATTCAGCTGTCCATTTAAAGGTTTTTCCCTTCTTCTGTAGGGAGGTAATAGTATAGACCACCTTGGAGAATCCTTCAAAAAATCGTCTATAATACCATGCCAATCCCATAAAAGATCTTATATCCACCACATCTTTTAGTATTGGCCATTGCATCATGGTATTTATTTTATTTCCTAAATACTAAATCTTCTCTTTAAAGAAATCACACTTGCTAAATTTTGCATACAATTGATGTTCCCTGAGAGTCTGCAACACTATCCTGAGATGCTCTTTATGTTCTTCAATTTTTCAGGAATAAATTAGTATATCATCACTAGAAATTAATACAAATTTACCTAAATACTGATGAAATATATTATTCATTAGACACATAAAAGTGGTGGGGGCATTGATCAGGTCGAAGGGTAACACCACGAACTCACAATGTCCATAGCAGGTCCTAAAGGGAATTTTAGCTCTCTCTTCCTCCTTGATTCTGATCTAATGGTATTCTGACGATAGATCAATCTTTGAAAACACTGTCACACCATTCACTTGATCAAACAGTTCATCTATGCGAGGTAAAGGGTAGTTGTTCTTAATGGTCATCTTATTTAGCTGACGATAATCCATGCACATACATAAGGTCCCGTCCTTATTTTTGACGAATAGTATGGGGGCTCCCTAAGGTGATACGCTTGGGTTGATATAGTTTTTATCCAATAAATCCTATAATTTCATTTTTAAATCCATCAGCTCTGGTATACTCATACGATAAGGAACTCGGGACACAGGGGTTGCTCCTAGTACTAGTTCAATGGTAAAATCTATGTCACTTTTTGGAGGTAGCCCTGGAATTTCTTCAGGAAATACATTTGGAAACTTTTGTATCATAGGGATACTCTCCAAGGAAACAGACTTATCATTTGTGTTGGCATAACCCACCTGAATCACGTAAATCCGGCATCGTTTTCTGATTCCCTTTCCTATTTGAGAGGCGGTTATTGGTCATAATTTTAGTGGTTTCAAGATGCCTTGAATCTCTTGTTTGTTTCCTTGCTCATCCATGTAGTAGATAACTTTTGTTTTATAGTTTATAAGGGACCAATGCTCCTCTAGTCAGTCCATGCCTATTAGAACATCATATGACTGTAGCAGTAATACATTTAGATCTTCCACCAAAGGCTAGCCTGCTATTTCTAATGGACAGTTATTAACCTTCACCAACACATGTATCTTTACCCCTATTTCTAGTTGTATTAACTAGGGATTTTTGAACTTGATAGCTTGTAAACCACAATGATGAATTATCTTTGGACTTATATAACATAACGTAGCTCCTGGGTCAATTAAAATAAGTATAGCACGATCAAAGATTTTACCTCTGAATTGCACCATAGTTCGTTGGTATTCTGCTTGATGATCTTCAAGGGCGGCATTGATTTTTGGAATACTCCTGGCTACATCTCCTATTGTGGATGCTTCCTAAATCTACAAAATATGTTCAGTTCCCTTACATTCAGGATAGTTCTTAATGTAATTTGGCGCTCCACATCCCCAGCATTGTACTGGGGGTCTTGCTATTGCTTCAGCTTCAGTTCTTCCCAATTTCTCATTGGATTTGGGTTCATTGGGGGGTATAAATTTGGACTAACTTCTATGGAGATTTCTATTTATCTATCCTATCGGAGGTCCTCTATTTATATATCTCTTGTTCCCTTTATTATCAATAGAAAAACTATTGCCATTTTTGTCAATCCATTTCTTTCCCATCACTTCTCCTTTCTGTTTACTTTGCTGATAACATATCTTCGTCTTTTGTATGACATCATCCATTGTTATTGGGTTGTCGAACAAAATACGTTCATTCATGAACATCGGTAAGCTACTAATAAATCGCTGCACATTTGCCTTCTCTTCTTGTATGTAAGGAATATACCGAAGTAAGGCTGGTAAATTTTGTAACGAACTCATCCATTGTTGGCTGTCCTAATCGTAGGTTGTGAAAATAGTTTTCTTTTTCATTGTAGAACCATTAAGTTAAATACCTTTCTTTAAAATATCTTTGAAACTTTTCCCATGTTATGCTTTGTTCGTTCAGCCCTCGTACAGTCTTTACCTCTTCCCACCATAGCGTGGATTTCCCTTGCAACTGGAAAATGGCAAAGCGAGCCTTTAAATTGTGATAATATTCATATAGTTGAAAGTATTTATTCATATTAATGAGCCAGGCTTCAACTAGCTCTTATTGTTCGCTGTCAATTTGGGGCAGCTTTATTTTATGAGATTCTCTTTGCAGTTATTTCCTCTACCCCTTTTTTGTTTTATGCTCTGAGACATTATCTGACTTTTCCTCTTGATTTTCTTCCCCTTCTTCTATTTCCACATACTCTGTACAATATTCTTGCTCTCCTGACATGTGCTCGTGTTCTTGGTTGGGAATTGGCTGACTTTGATTTTAATTATCTTACCGACTTTTAATAATCATCTCCTATTCCGACATTAACCTTTCATTGTTAGCTTGAAATTAGGACATCTCACTATTTAATTCTTTCAAGGTCTCCAATATTGTAGGATTGGTGCTACGAGGTTCTTCTCCTAACTCCACCCATACTTTAGGTTTGGTCTGAGGGAAAGTTGTAAGTCCTAAGCCTGTTATGATTTTGTGGGGAGCATTATTTGTCCTTCTCACGGTAGTTTCTCCTGCTTCTTTTGTTGAGTATACACAACACTATCAGTCATTAGTTTTCTAGACACCTTAGTTTGGTAACCTTGGCTCTAATACCACTTGTCACATCTCCATGTAATTCAACATAATTCATCATAAAAAATATTACATTCTACCATAGTTCTTTATGATAATTGTAATTTCACTTACCTGTTAAACATAGTAAAAGAATCATATATTATTATAAGGCTGAATATTATTATACAGTACCATTTGCATATATTTCAATGTGTTTACAATCAAGTCTTGGTACTATTGATTAGCTATACAAATAGTTACTTTATACAGGATTATTATTGTCACTATACTTTGCCTCTGAGTTGTGGCAGGAGCAGGCCTCGACTCCCTTGTCATTTGCTCTCTAGCTGTCCCTCCTACCTCATTCTCCTTGTTGCATTGACGTTGATCAGACCCCGGTGCTAATCCAACGGACGATGGGTCTTCTGATAACCTCTTTCGGAATTTACGGAGGTCTTGTTTTATTTTCATTGATTCAATTATTGGCTCTCTGGATTTTTATATATGATACCAGGGTTTCATCCCTGAGTGGTTTGAGCAGTGAAGAATATATTTTGGCTTCTATGAAGGCCCCTGAGAAGGTGGTTCCACCACCCATACCCAACCTTTATCAGGTAATCCCTTATACTTTCTTACATTTTCCTTGAGTTTCCTTATTCGCAGTTAGAATGATACCACCTAACGAATCTTGGTATTGGAGTTGCAGGTTCTTCTAGTGAGGTCTTGTTATTCCATTTCATAGGTGGTTTTCACCGATTTCTAATACCTACACTCTAAATACTTTAATGGGTTCACGGGTATGTTCATTGTTGGCTTGTCAACATCTATTGGCCGAGTAGAGAGAGAGATAGTCTTGTCTTTAGATGAATTCTCTTGGAATGGTTTTAGATTTCAATTGTGTTACTCTTGGTACTCTAGATGCATATGTATTATCTAAGAAAAAGGGGATTTTCACTTGAAAACTTGTTGTTGTAGTTTGTATTTAAGTTATATGTAATTTTTGCTTTAAGGGAAACACTTGTCAACTATTCAGGTGACTATTTTGGACTTCTGGGTTTATCCAGCAAAACCTTAGTGTTAGACTGGAAGGTCCCTTGTACTATTTGATAGTGCTCAATTAATTGTCTTATTTACTTTGGAACTTCATCCAACGATTGTTTAATTGTCTTATTTATTATTGAACATGTTCTGATATTAATGAATGCTTTCTATGATTTTCCTAATTGTTGGTTCGACTCGTTATATAACGCTAATGATTTATTAGTTCAGAATTTGTTAATTTCTTTTTTGACATGCTAATCCTGAAGCTCCTATATCTCTCTATTTTCGAGGTATAATGCGTGCTGTTAACTTCTTTTATTATTTGTGCAATAATGAGGCCCTGATTTGTATATATGGTCTTTCAGTGACTCATTTCGTTCTAGTTATGTTATTTCTAGTTTTTCTGCAATGTTTATATGGGTTTAAAGATTACAATTCGAAATTTCTCTATTTAACATTTTATATGTAATTGGGCTTATTATTCGTGGAAAATGAGGAATTAAAACTAGGATTCTTGCCCTAGCCCATTGGCATATAAGGTCCTACAGGTGTGATTTTGATTTCCGAGCTATTTGTTGGCAATATCTGTATTACGATACTTCTTGAATTTTCTTGATGCTTTACTGTACCACATTACTATATGGTTTCAAGTTACCTACCAATAATATAAAATGTTTATTATGGTTCTCAAAGATAGTAGTAGGACAGGCCTCGGCCCAAGTTTTCCTCTATATTTATTATGTGGTTTTAGTTATGTCAAGGAAATAATACATATTCCTTTATTGTAATAAAAGTATGCCTCTTTGGTAATTTTTGGTCTTGCTTAGTTTAATTCTTTCCTTTTCAAGTAAGTTTCTAACTCTGTACTAGAAAAAATCTCTTTCTATGATTTATGGAAATATCTAGTCTCCTACTTTATGATATTAATTTACAATGTTTACATTTCCATGTTTTCAATAATATTATTTTTCTAGAACTGAGCATGTACTCTATCATCTCATAGTTAAATAGATTTTCTCCAAGTTTTTTTACTTACCTTAGAACAATAAATAAAGGAAAAATTCAACTGTTCAAGTCACCTTTGTAATTTAACAGATTCCAATCCTCCCAACCTTGAGACTTGAATTCCAATCCTCCCAACCGCGAGACTTTTCTTCAGGTCCAAGTCTCCCCCCGAGCTTCCTCACAAGATCTATGTCTTCTTGCAAGGCTTCAGAGATAGTGTCACAACTATCTGTTCACCACTAGACTTAGCCTCTTTTCCTGTCTGACCCTTCAGCACAGATTCTCTACCCTTCTCCTTTGTTACTCTCAGGCTTCCTGTCACGCACACATACATCAAAAATAGAAATAGTCCAATTTAACAAATGGGTTATCCAAATCTGTCGCTATCCAAAAGAGAAAAAATGGATTATGCATAATATAAACCGTAGGAAAGAGCTAAAAGATTTCTACATGTGCATGAAAACATGTAAAATGCTAGATATAAGTGGAATTTAGTATTACAAGATTACCTAGTGGCATTTTCAGAAGTTGTAGATAAGTTGTAGATGCCCAACCTTCTCACTCTCCACACTTCCAAGCAATCAGTGACGTGCTTGTGGGCTTTTGTGATCTATCTCTATATATAGACCATCTATGACTACATTCCTTGTTCATGGGTGAATATATACATGTGAGTATAGTTCCGAAGATTGGCTAGGGTTTACAGGGCAGTGATAGAGAATTTTAAACCTACCTCTGGTTAACAACCCACCACGTTTTCCTTACAAGGTAGTCTAAGGAGGTTACATTTTTTCCCCAAGAAAGAAACTCATGCACCATTATGATGAAATTCTGTGAAATCCATTGAAATTCACTACAATTAATTTATGTTTATAATTTCAATCATCTTATGTTCTAACCCATCCCATTTCGAGTGAAGTTTTATTTCATGTTATTCAATACATAAACTTCTAGGGTGACATAAACTCCTAGGGTTATTCCCCACGAATCAAGGAAGAGTTAAGACATGAACCACCATATCATTTTTAAGCTATATGTATATATATCTATATATCTATATATACATATCTATATATTATATCTAATATATACATATACATAAACAATACATATACATATCATATACATATAGATAGATATATATATACCTTTGTTGTTATTCCCATGAATCAAGGAAGAGTCAGTACGTAGTCTCCCATGGAATGGACCTAAGGACTTAAAATACAATTTTAAATGCATAAATGGATTTGGAGCACTAAAAAGACCGGTGGGGCACCCAAATTCTACAAATTGAATAAATTAAACTCAATTTTTTAAAAATCTTTGTCCCTTTTATTGAAATTAACCAAAAAAATACCCTCAAAAAGATCATTCGTCTACAACTTACATTGTGTGTTAATAATTTATTATAATTATAAATTAATATGTTTATAGTAAATTAGTTAATATTTAATATAAAAATTTTATTACTTCAAGTAATTAATAACATTAAAATTATTACTTAATTAATTCTTTCATTAATATTATTATTAGTTCATGACAATCATTATGATGATCATGAATATTTAATAGCTATTTTAAATTAAATGATTATTGACATAATTTTCTAGTGTGTAGGATATTTTTACATGTCACCTATCATCAAGGACTAAAGAATATAATGATTACAAGTGAGTTCTTCTAAGCCTAGCTAACCAATTTAATGAAACAATATCAAACAAATGATATGGTTGTTGAGAGAATTTCGATCTTGTCGGATGTTTGGGGTGGACACTCCAACCATCAGCTGGACCAAAGAATAGAATGATTTCAAATGAGGTCTTGGAACTTTAAATATATGGAAGGTTATCAATAATCCATCACATAATTAATATTAAATAAGTAACATAGACAACAAGAGAATTTTCATCTTATTTAACGATAAAATGATTACAAATGACTTATTTGAAACCTTAAATACGTGTAAGCTTACCAATTAAGAATTAAAGAAATTACATTAAATAAATAACATAACATTTAATACAATTTTGATCATGTCCAACCTTTCTGGTGCACACTACACCCATGATCAAGGACAAATAATTGAATGATTACGAATGAGTGCTTTCAAGCCTTAAATAAGGGAATCTTAGCAATTAGTTGTTAGACAAATAATATTAAATAAATAACACAATGTGTAGGACAATTTTGATCCTATCCAACATTTTTTATGAAGGCTTCACCCATCATCAAGGATCAAAGAAATCTTTATTATACTGATGATGTTATTAGACCAATAATACAAAAATGCATAATAATTCATGATATTAAATATTAGTTAAAGGTAAACATCCAAATAAATATTAAAATCATGTAAATTTCAAATGGTTAATTATGGAAAATAAATTATTAAAAATTAAATAATGTTTTTAAATTTTATTTTTTTAATATAAAATTGCTAAATATTTATTTCAAATACTAATTTCTATCCAATTAAAAATTGTTTAGATTTGAAATAACTTTTAAATGGTTTTGTTGAATTTCATTCCAATATAAATATAAATATTCAAAGAAAATGAAGAAGTTGATATTGTAAAATATAATGAAAGAGAAAAACAAATTTTATAAGCTAGATTAAAATGTTCAAGGAATTTAGGTCAGTTTATAAAATTGTGGTAAAAGTTAAAATAAATATTAATAAAGAATTTATAAATTATATAGTTTAAGGTTTTGTTTTTTGGGAAATTAATAATACAAACAAAGAGTCAGAGAAGATGCTCACTTAGCTAACTTGTGAAAATGTAAAGTAAATGTAAATACAAAATTCATATTCATATATCTAAAATTATCTAACATCTAAGAGTGATTCAAACCATTATAACTAAAAAATAAATAAATTGTAGGGTAATGTTAATAAGCCCATATCACTAGAGTTTGTGATTCCTGGCCCAAAAAGTTAAAGAAACTCAAATATTTAAAAATTATATTACATCTCCTTAGTGTTAGACTTAATAGATCACAAAAAAATAACTAAATAAATAACAAAATGGTAAAAGTTGAGAGTATTAATTGTGTTAACAAATGTATTTGAAACAATTCATAAATCTTAAAACATATCATGAATGTTCTTGGTATTTGATATCCTGAAACTGTGCATGTATGAAAGGTCTAAAAATTGATCTAAATTCCCTTCCCTCTTCCACTGAGGCCTCCCCATTCACTCCTCCAATGATGCTTCAATATAAATGACTATGCATTCCTCTCTCTCCCACGGATACCTTAAATTGCAAACATCAAACTATTGCTACTCACACGGAACAAAGTGCTGAAAAACTATATTGTGTACAATAACAAAATGTTTGCAAAAAAACTATACCTAATGACATGTTACCAAATTAATGTGAAAAAGAAGCGAACTCATTTCATAGTGATTTACTAATCAATTTACATTGTAGACTGTTAAAATCTCACGCATCCCTTCAACGGTTTTCCCAATAGTTTCACACAAAAACTCTAGAATATTTATGATAGTGAGGTGTGCGGAAGTGCTTGTAAATTCAAACAATGTGGCATGATTATCTACAAAATCTCTCATGATCATCATCTAACCAATCATATATAGCAAAAAAATGATAAAAAATAGCAAAATGTAGCTTATAACCAAACATTGAAAACTATGCTCCATTGGCCCATAATTATTTTTTTTCTTTTCTTCTTATTGTATAATATGCTCTTTATTTTTTCCTTTGGATATAATCATTACAATCCATTCCCACTTAAGAAAACTTGTATATCATCATATTAACCAACATTGTTACATAGTAATGCCTTAACTAACATCTCCTTATCTCCACAAGATCTGAGCTCAATGTTGGCGAGACTAATGATTTATAGATGTTGTCATCATAATATCTATTTTAACATCACTTCCCAGGTACTCAGCATGCATTCCATTAGGACTATTCTTATCTTGGACTCCCCAAACCTCAAAGAATATCAATTCCCCAAACGTACTCTCTTTGTTGGATTCCCTATTTCATCCTTAAAGAGTATCAGATGCCAAATGATTAATCAATAATTCATTTTGTATTCCCAGGTGAAGAGGAGAATTATATGTCTATCTCTCCCTCTCAAATACAGAGGACATCTTCCAATAAAGTAATATACTCATTCCTACCAAAAGGAATGTACCTAAGCTCCCTCTTGTCTTACGAATTTCCGAATTTCTTCCAAGTAAGAAACTTCTTTTTCAGGCTCCCTCTTGGCTCAGGAATTTCCAAGTTTCTTCCAAGTAAGAAACATCTTTTTAGGGCTCCCTCTAAACTAGGGACCTATAAAAACACCTCATGTGGAACAAAAAGCTGCATGAAGAACTCTTCTCTTATTCAATGTAATACATTTATTTTGTCTTCTCTTGGACTCCTGAGCCCTCAAATAATATCCATCCTCCACAAATACTCTTTATTTTGGATTCCCTATGTCATCCTCAAAGAGTATCGAATGCAAAGTGATTACTCAATCCTCCATTCTATCTTCCCATGTGAATACCAGAATGACATGTCTATCTCTTACTCTCAAAAAGGGAGGAGATATTTTAATAAAGGAATATACTCATTCCTAGCAAAAGGAATGTACTCATTCCTACCAAAAGGAATGTATCTAAGCCCCCTCTTGGCTTACGAATTTCCAAGTTTCATTCAAGTAAGAAAATTCTTTTTTAGGATCCCTCTAAACTAGGGAGGTACATCAGCCCCTCATGTGGAACAGCGAGCTACTTGAAGAACTCCTCACTTATTTGATGTCATAAATTTCTTTTGTCATGGAGTCTTCATCTTTCGGGGACTTATTCATAGGGCACAGACCATCCATCACTTTCATCCATGAGTTAGTCATGTCCTCATTTCATAAGAAAGTAATCCATCAGTTTTCCATCTAGCTTTGCTTCATATCACTCTTCTTTCATGACAAGTGGAAGGATCTTAGATCCTTCAATATGGTTTTCTAAATCGATGAATCCTTTGATAAGGATTCCACTAGAGAAACTTGAGGATCTTTCGTATCCTCACCTGTAAGATGTTTCTTTATTGACTAATGTGTGATGATCCCAGTCGATGATGAAGTCTACTTCTTTCTATAAGTGTCACTTAAGGTTTATATGAGGTTTCCAAGAGCTCTCATTCTTTTCGAATAGTAGAATTTATTCTAAACATTCTTTTGTCTTCCCATGTCATGGGCTCTTACTTCTAATACTTCTATCATGTTGATATTTTCTAATCTGATTCACCTTATTACTTTATATCTATAAATTACAAGTGAAAAGTACCTTCTAGTGAACAATATCATCTGAGCCATAGTAGACATCCTTTTTGTTCTTACTTCTTAAACTTCTTTATCTCGGGGTTCTTTCACTTCCTTCGTAATATGGGCTTCTTCCCTGTCCCTCTTGCGTTTATGAGAATCTCTTCTATAGTGGAAAAGATTATAACAATCATATAATATTTCCTTAGTGATGCTATTTTTTTCTTTAGAGGACCAAACTTTCCAAATTTCCCTTTTCTTCTTGTTATTGATTGATCCCTTCTATCTGATCTTTTGTTACTTTCTTTCTTCAACCTGTCTTCCTTTGCCTTGTAGAGAGACCATAGTTTGATGAATGGGATAGTTTCCTCTTCCATAGTAGATATGAGGTTACCTTGCTCATCACTAAAAGCATTTAGAATAATGGAGAACATTTTGTTATCAAATAAGATCTCTCCTACATCATGCAGTTGACCTTTTATTTGAGATGCTTTTAAGGGGCGGACTATATCCCTTCTTCCTTTGATAACTTCAATTTATATAGATAATATCTAAGTGATATGATATTTCCTATCATGATTTCAGAGAAAAGTTCTACCAACTTATCATATATTTCTTCAGATGTCTCCAACTTGGCTACATAGGAAATGAGAGGACCTTTAATGGATTCTTTAAGAATATTTTGATCCTTGAGATCCCTCTCCATGTTTTGAAACAATCCTTATTCTTCGAATGTCTTGGAGCCCTTTCCATGGACATGATAAATGACTTCATTTACCTCGACGACTATGTCTATCCTTCCTTTCCATGCAAGGATGTTGGATATCCCAACCAACCTATGGTTCTCCTTGAAACGTGAAGTCAATTTTATTAGGTTAGATTATAATAAAATGTACTAACTTGTGAAGATAGAATCTTCAACTTGATGACAAACTTGTTGGTTTAGATGACCCCTTTCGATCTAACCTTCCTTATATTTCATGTGCTTCTAGGGTTTCAGTCTTTCTTCCTGCTTCCTTCTTGAAGATAATTTCAAGACTCTTGTCGGTGTAGATTTATTCGATATATGACTTTGAAGATCTTTTCCTTGGTAGCCCTTGGATTTTCTATGATCCTTTTATGAATCTTGATTCTCTTGTGTCTACTTGCTGGAATGCCTCTTCTTAACTTTATCACCTAAGCTCTGATACCATGCAAAGAAATCTAGGGCATGAATGGTTAAACAATTTCTCTGCTTGATAATTGCTTGTGATATACTTTTACTTCTTAGCTTATAGTATTTTCCTCATTATGTTGTTATTGTGTTCTTTTCGTCAAGACAATTACCGGCATGCATAGTAAAAGAGAAGTTACATAGTATGTATGCTTGTCAATGATGGCCAAAACCTCTCAAATCTTGAGAGGAAAACATAATCAAAATTGTTCTTATAGATCATCAATTGATGAGTACCAAGACCATGAAATAAACCCCTGACTCTAGTATCCTCCCTAGAACATTGTACTAATCTTGATGCTCTACCTCTTTCCTTTCTCGAATTTCTGCTTCATTTTGAACTGCTCTCCTTGGCTCCTTCTATAGGAACTGGGTCTTTGCACTTCGCACAGTTTCTTGTCAACTTCAACTAGAGAATCTTGGTCTCTATGATATCAGTAGTCTCTTCTAAAGAAACTCATTCTCTAGATCCTAGAAGAATTCTTCCCTTGATGGCCCAGAAGAAATCTATCCTTCGCTTTTCCAGAAGAAACCTCTCTTTTGCTTTCCCAGAAGAAACCTAATCCTCACTTGCTAATAAAAATCTCTTCATCGCTGCCTCGGAAGAAACCTATTCTTTTTTGATCCCAAAAGAAACCCTTACTTTGCAATACCAGAAGAATCTCCTTTGGTATATGTTCTTCGCACTTCTTTTTGTTGGACTCTACTTTGCACTAGTTCTTGATCAAATTATTATTGACTTTCCTTCCCTAAGTGAGGTCGAGTGTGGCTTATATATACACCTTTCGTCATGTACTTTAAGCTGACATGATCGTTTGTGGTTAGGCTAACTTCTTCTAGTAGTTTCTTACATCATTGTAAGCCAACTTGAAGAGGGTAAGTGACAAGTTTGACCTTTTACAAAGTGTAACCCATTAGACTCCTATATGAAAGGAGGTCTTGTCATTTGTATCATCCAAGAATTGTTAATTTTTGTAATGTTGATCTATCTATCCTATCTTTTTGTGAATTGGTTTCATAACAACCCTTGACTCTAGTATCCTCCCAAGAACCTTGTCACTAATCTTGATGCTCTACCTCTTCCCTTTCTAGATTTTTTGCTTGATTTTGAACTACTCTCCTTGGATCCTTCTAAAGAAAATGGGTCTCTATACTTCACACTATTTCTTCTCAACTTCAACTAGAGAATCCTGGTCTCTAGGCTTTCACTTGTCTCTTCTAAAGAAGCTCGGTCTCTAGATCCCAGAAGAATCCTTCCTTTGATACCCCAGAATAATCCTCTCCTTCACTTGGCTAGAAGAAACCTCTCTTTCGCTTGCCAAGAAGAAACCTATTTGACTTGCCGAAAAAAATATCTTCTTCACTGCCCTAGAAGAACCTATTCTTCTTTGGTCCCAGAAGAAATCCTTACTTTGCAATACCAGAATAATATCCTTCGCTATACCTTCTTCTCTGCACTTCTTTATGTTGTACTCTACTTTGCACTTATTCTTGATCAAATTTTTGTAGAGTTTCTCTCCCTAAGTGGGGTCGAGTGTGGCTTATATTTACACCTTTCCTCATGCCATTTAGGCTGACATGAACACTTGTGTTTACACTGACTTCTTCTAGCAGTTTTTGCCATTGTTGTAGGCCGACTTGAAGAGGTTAAGTTACAAGGTCATGGAGGATACTTTTCATAGACAGGTTTGGCCTTTTACAAATAAATCCTAAAGACTCTCAATGAAAGTCTTGACTCAAATAAAATCTCTTTCTTATGAAATCGATGAAGCAAGTCAATACAATAATTTTATTTTTCTTTTTTACATCTCATTACATAAAATCATAATTACATTTCGTTATGAAGACCGAACCTAGTTACACTTTTCAACAAAGATTAGGGGAGATTGACGTTTTGAGTAGAAGAACAAAATATTGAAGTGCGAGAAGGAGAGAAAATTCAAATTTTATATTTGAGATTTTTTCTATTAGTATATTTAAAGAAAAAACTAAAATTATATCTACTTCTATTCACATAGGTGAATACATTTACTAGGGGAATCATATGTTGTGGAGGTGGGTCTAAGGTCATTTTTCCCGAATGAGTCCCTAGGGAATTGTTGGTCGTTCTTCTATTGTGTTATCGATTTCTTTGGTAATGCGGTTCTATCTAATTGTGGTGAAGCTCATCCAACTCCTCTTCTACCATGTTCATTCTAGATTGTTGAGTTTGGGCATCATCTTGCAGATCTATTTGATGGTGGGGAAGCGAATGCACCTCCCCATCCCTAAATATTTGAACTAGGTCGATCCACCCAAAGAGAATTGAACCTGTGACCTCTCAATAAGTAGATCCACCTGAAGAGAATTCAACTCGTGATGTTTCAATAGCAAAGGTGCTGTGACCTCTCAATAAGTAGATCCACCTGAAGAGAATTCAACCCATGACCGCTTAATAGCAAAGATGCTTTAACCACCTTTAAATAGCAAATATGCTTTAATAATGGCAACTTGATTATACTATTATCATCTTAACCACTATTAGTTTTAAAATTTGAATATCTTATAAAAAAGATTAGCAATGAATATCATTGAGAATGTTACATTGTCCTAGTGCGATTCAAGTCTTACATAATCATTTTTATAACCAACATATAAACTTAAACTTTTTTACACACAATGGGATACCAACACTATCAGCTTCATAATCTTTAATTTGAAAAATCAAACTAGTGCAACCTAACTTTCAAATTTAAGCTATAGAGGAAAAATAACTGCCAATGCTATCACCTCACCTTGATAATGTTTAATTTGAAAATTTCAAACCGTTGCAACTTATCTTGCAAATTTAAGCTTATCGAAGACAAGGCTAGATCCAATGTTGCATGGAATAGAGATATGAGGAATGGAAGGATGCTACACAAACTTGGTTTGACCATCATAGTTAACTCCCACTCTCAATATAAAACGAATCTGAATTCCTCTCTCCCACGTATGCCGCCGCATCTCCTCAGCATCTACTCTTCCAACGGTTTGTAGGTTCAATGATGCCAACATATAAAACCGCAATGGAGGTTTGAATTGGGTGCGGAGATCGTTAGCACCAACATCAGGCACGGTTCAACAACGTCCAGATTCTAGTGCGAACCAGGTTTGAAAACATAAAAATTATGTTGTCACGTGGGTTGGCACGGTTCTTGAGAGACCAAGAATTCTCACATTAACGGGAAACTCTAATATATGGAATAGACATTCGAACGTACGGATTTTTTAATCTGAGCATCGCAAAGATTTGTTGTAGTGAGGTGGACATGATTTTCCCCGACGGGCAGGGATTACTGTGTGAGATTGCTCAAAGAATTTGACAGTTCGTCATTTTGTCTAACGATATAAACAGACTGCCGTTGGCGGCAAATAAGTTTGGATTTGTTGTATTTCATTATAATTTTCAAAGATGAACAATTTTGAAGCTATAATTGATAAAAATTTTGAAGCTACAATGGAGGTTCGCGTTTCAATTTTGTATGCGTATTCTAACACGGTCACAATTTCAACCAAAAAACAATAAAAATTCAAGCAGGATTTTGAAAAGTTCAGGCATTGGCATACGGCTGAATCTATTTCCATAATTTCTCAACTGTCAATCGTATATAAAAAATTAACTATCTAATAAGCATCTAATTTTATATAAATTTCATACAATCTTAATAACATACTCATTAACCAATAATAAACGAGAAAATTTTCCCTTCAAGAAAAACAGATTTCTTCGTGGATTTTAATAAAATTTCGTGGAATTTTTTAAAATTCAAGTTATATATGTCAAATTGCAGAATCCATTCCCATTATACATATATACCAAAAGCTTCCCCAGTCAGACAAGTCCCTGAGTAAATAATATATGAAAAGAAATATAAATAAAGAAAACAGGTTTCGTACACTTTTCATTTGTTCTCTAGATTTTTGTCCGATGGAAAATTAATTGGATACTTCCATATGTTATATGTGGTGCATTTTGTTAAAATCCTTTTAAATACTCGAAGAAAGCACACTCGCTCCTCTGCATAGTTTTAACCAATGACTAATCCAGACGTTAACGTGATTGGATTTATCGTTATTTCACAGCCCGTACTTACTAGATGATCATGGTGGTAATGCATTTATTTATAGACTTTCATCCTGAACTTATCTATAGAATTTCATCCTATGGAGAGTACAAAAGAGGAGTTACATCATTCTTTTACAATATGGAAGGGACAAAAGGAGATCGATCTATTCAGTAAAATATTACCATTCAAAGCAAACACATATGTTAGAAAACCAGGGAAATACTATGGAAGGCACAAAAGGAAATTGACCTATTCAGTAAAATATCACCATTCAAAGCAAGCACATTTATTCGAAAACGACTCAAAATATTATGGAAGGCTCCAATGGAGATTGATCTGTTTAGTAAAATATCACCATTTACACTGAGTTCAAAACAGAGACGTATAGCAGAAAACAAGACTAGAATATACTGCACTCCTAATTCTAAATGTACTGATCCAGCACTCCCTTGACCAAAACATTTCAGCAACCATCTGTTGACGCTTGACTCTAATGCTTCTTTGTCGATTTTGTAAAAAGTTCGTTGTGAATGTGAGGAATGACACCTCCACCGGCAATGGTACCTTTGACCATTTTATCAAGTTCTTCGTCTCCTCTCACAGCAAGCTGCAAATGCCTTGGGGTGATACGTTTAATCTTCATATCTTTAGTGGCAGTTCCTGCAAGTTCTAAAATCTCTGCAGGGATATACTCCAGAACGCCTGCACAATATACAGCAGCAGTTGCTCCCACCTTTCCGTTTGCAGATAATTGAGATTTCAACAGACGGTGAATCCGTCCAACAGGAAACTGCAATAAGAGCAAACAGTTCAGTCTAAATATTGCAGGAATGTTATGGAGTTCTTGCTCCAAGGGCTATTTGAATTATTACAAAACTTCGACGAATAAGTCTACAGGGAAAAAAATGTTAGAATTTTTTTAATTGAATCAACTTTTTCACAGAGGAAACTTATAGAAAATCAATAGATACAGAATCTAGTAAAAAACCTAGAACCCGTTCCCATAGAGTTCCTGCTCACAGGAATATTTCAATTATTAGAAAGCTTCAATGACCACGTTCCTTCCAATAAAACAGATGCCTAGAATTACTTCAGTTGATTGAAGATTTCTGGAAGAGAAACAGTAGAATTTAAATAAATGCAAATCCAAGTCAAATGATGACCCGTATGCCTGCACGGGATGCGTGAGAAATGGGTTTTTTCCTAGGATTTGGAGCGCCAGTGGATTTGTTCTTCACCCGGCCCTTCAAACCATCCATGAAATTATTCCCTCCCACAACCATTTGTAATACCGCCTCTTTCTCCCAGATCCGCCTGTCACGCACACATACATCAAAAACAAGAATAGGCCAATTGAACAAATGGGTTATCCATGTCGGTTACTTTTGTTTGCAATGGGAAAATACCAAAACCAAACATTAACTGAACACCACAGAGCCAATGCTCTGTTTCCTTTGCTCCAGGATCTTTTTGGACAGAGGACCCTTTTAAAAAAATAGCTGAGAACAGAGTATTTCACCACCATAAAAGATCTCTATTCATTAAAATAAAGTGACTGATATACATTCATCCTCTTTGCTGAGAGGGATTTACCAAAAGCAACATTCAACCAAAACTTTGTTTTCACTTGAGAATTTACTGAGACATATTCATCCTCTTTCACTCAGAGGGATTCACCAAAACATTACAAAAGAAATTACTTTGTCTCCTTTGAAATTTTACACCACTGTGTGTAAATATTTTATTTACATTCACTGCTGTGTGAAAACAAAAATTACAAGGATTTGCACATTTAACTTTTCACTGCTGTGTGAAACAATTCATAGTCATACTTGCCCATGGTTTTTCTTCTTTCACTTCTCTGCCTTCTCCTGCACTGCTGTGCATTCTTTTTCTTACATTACATTACAAACAAAAACTTTACCCTGCTGCTGCACTCTCTTTTTACATTACAAACCCAAAAGAAATACATTCATGCACTTCTCTGCGTTCCTCCCCTCCAATAAAAAATTTAATCTCTGGTTTCCATTCGCTGCTGCGAATCCCCTGGTTTTTCCTTCGCTGGTCTTTTTCGGTGCTGCAGACCCTTGTTATTTTTCCCGTATGTTTTCACATGACACTGAATTACAATCCCTTTTGGTTTTCTTTATTGGCTGCTGCGAGCCCAGTAAAAAAACAATCCTTGGTTTTTTTCGTGTGCGATTACATTACACAACACACAGTCAACGCTCTTTTCATACATATGCGCAAATAATAAAATAAAATAAAAGACTTACATTGTATATTACCCCCATACTGTGCCGTAAGGAAAACTTTAAAAACTTTACCAAAATCATGTCATTGCATTTAACATAAGGTATGGGTTATGGTAATGCAACCATGCTGCATTAGTTTATTAACAGGCCCGTATGTACTTTGATGACTTTAACCGGCGGAGACCTTTCCTGGCAATCGAGCGGCGGAGGACATTCCATTTAATCGGACGCATATCGGGCGGGGTGAGTTGACCGACATTTATCGTCCGATAAATGTCAGGTGCTGATGTCATGGCAGTCCACGTGGCTGCACCATATCGCGTCGGAGCCCCTCGTCGGAATGTTCCATCGCCGGAGAGCTGGTCCGATAGGTTTCAGGTGGCCGGTTTCTGTTTGCAGCTGTGGTTTCCCGCTGGGTGCTTTCCCGCGCGCGTCAACTGCTGGCTTGCGCATAGAGGAAATTACAAATTCCAACACTCCCCTTTAATTTCACCTGCTGGGCATTCAGTCTTACCCAAACACTTTCTCAACTCCTTGACATGCTGCTGTTGCAAAAGAGTCTTCCTCTTAACAGAGGGATTCACCATTGTCTATGCTGAGAAACATCTTCCTCTAAACTAGAGGGATTCACCTGTCTATGCTAAAAAGCATCTTCCTCTTCACAGAGGGATTCTCCAAAGACAACAAATCTTCCTCCTAACAGAGGGATTCACTAACACTGCTTCACATGCAGTTCCACAAGCAACAAAATAGTCTTCCTCTTAATAGAGGGATTAACCTGAAACTGTGCTTAAGAGCACCTTCCTCATGACAGAGGGATTCACCATAACAATGTGCTGAAGAACACCTTCCTCTTGACAGAGGGATTCACCTGTGACTATGCTGAAAAGCATCATCCTCTTGATAGAGGGATTTACCATGTGTATGCTAAAAAGCATCTTCCTCTTGACAGAGGGATTTACCATGACTATGCTAAAAAACACCTTCCTCTTAACAGAGGGATTAACCAAACACTGCTGAAAATTACCTTTCATTTCTTCAACAAAACTTCATGTTGCTGCATTTTCTTATTTGCATTGTTGTCCATACCCATAACCATAGACTCTGTCATCCCTGGGTTTTTACTTGCTGCTGCGTTGCCTCTGCAATTTGCACTGTGGCTGCCTTTTGTTTCATCATACTGCTGTGTTCCCATACACTAACTCTTTACTCTCCATTACTTGCATATAGAGAGAAATCATCCTCACGCTGTTTTGCGCTGCATTCTCCACACAACAAAAAAATTTAACACGGGCTGCTGCCTTTTCTTTTTACACCTTTGCTTCACACAATCTTAGTCTTCATTCATTTTTTTTACCCAATGCACTGTTGTGCAGTTCCTTTCATTTTTTTTGCTGCCACACATTATCATTTACCCATGTGCATTAAAAATCTGTTGTCCCTGTTTCTCTTTATGCATTTCTTTGCATGCTGCATTGCATATGAAGAAAAACATTACATTTTCTTTTACTGTTGTGTATTGTACTCATTCTGCTGTGAGTATGTTCTCTCACATTACATAGAAGGAAACTACCTTCCATTGCTATGCATTTCAATGCATGTGCTCCATAACAAAGATTCAAAAACTGATGTTTTATGTTCTATCTTCCCACTGCTGTGAAGGTCTCCATGCTTTGCATACTTTTCTTATTGCACTACTACACTTCACATTTGAGCGCTGCCCCTTTTTCTTCTCTGCTTTTATGGCAGATTTAACTTCATATTTTTCCCTTATAAAAGGTCTTCATCAAAGAGTGACTGTTAAGACAGTTCAGCAACAAAAATTACAAGCTCCCCTTTAATGTGTGCTTGTCTTCTTTTGGCAGACTCTTCTCAAAATAAATTTAGATCCACTAGGGAGTTCAAGGGATTTTCAGATTCCCTTTTCTTCCTTCTCCATACTTGTGTAACTTTCTTCTTTTGCATGGATCTAGCTTGTGTAAGATCCCATGTCAAGTTACAATCTCGTGCCATATGCCGAATGTCATGACACTTGAAACATTCAACATTTTTCATGAATAAGAATTCATGATTTCTTCTTGTGCAATTATTTCTTGGAGATTGTCGGGGACCACAACATCTATCTCCATGAAATGCTCTACAGTCTTTTGCCATATGACCAAAGTTTGAGCAAGAATAACAATAACCAAAAAATGAACTTTGGTACCTGGGAGATGGAGGTTTCCTTGATGTACTTCTGAAGCCTTGCTGCCTTGAAATCCTTTGATGATCACCATTGCCTCTTGCATCTTTGCCATCAGCTACAATTCTTCTTGGAGCTGGATTTCT
>APFE030636182.1:0-31831 GCA_000404065.3 Pinus taeda
CTCTCCTAGGGTTTTGAAGGCAATTTCTCTTGGGCGGCCAAATCATCAGCAAAACTCATATCCTGATGTTCATACACCTTCCCCTATCCTTCATGTACCTTATCAAACATTTCCCATCCCTTAAATCCGCCAAATTCCTCATTTTTCCACAACCCCTAGTTTCTAGCTACAACTTGGCAATTTTCTAGGTTGGGCATGTGTTTTGACCTTTTGGATCCCTTCCCCTCACTCAATCTCTGAGATTCCACTTTCCCCTGCTTTCTAACATCCCTCCCTACTCCCACAAGTTTCCCCAAGAATTTAGAAGCCCCCTATCCCCTTCATCTCGCTTCATTTCGACAGAATTCCTTGTTTCACACATCGGGACAAGTCGCACTCAAATAATGTTCCAGAGACATCAAAGATGAATTTTGGGAAATTGAGAGAGGTTTTTGTCCATAACATGCCAAAGAAGAAAAACCTCCTTCACTTTTTACATAGGTTTCATGGTTTGAGAGAAATGTCAAGAATATCGTTGCCTCAGGAGAATCAAAGACCTCTGAAGTGACCTTGGGAAAATCAAGTTTTCTCCTAGCTTGGTTGGCCAAATGATTTGATTGATGTGTAAAATGATAACTAGAAAAAGAGAGATTTCCAATGAGTTATCATGAGCTAAATTTGTGGTTGAGGAAGGCATTCAAAAGTTGACTGCAACAACACTCTTCTTTCAGGCAGCCTCATTTGGCACTTTTTGACCAGTCTTGGGAGATTTGATTTTTTACAGGCAAATCAACTCCAAATTGCAAAATTCTGGTTGGGTTGGAAAGTAGACTGCCAGAAATTTCCAACGAGCTATCCTGCACCTGATTTGGACTCCGTGAAGGCCCTCAAACAGCGCTGCCAAAAGGTGCGACCAGTCAAGCCAGAGGTGCGACCAGTCAAGCAAAATTTGCCAGTTTTTGACTAGTTCGGCCAGCAAATCACTTTTTTCACTTGGGTTGATTATTTGAGCATGTAATTGATGGATTCTTGTGTAAATTTCATGGCATTAGATACTTTTACTCTTCTTTACCTCTTCTAGAAGCTTCTTTGATGTAAATAGTGAATATTTAATGCATGGATAGGCTTCCTAACTTTTAGAGGCAAGTTGTTGTGCTGGCCTATTATCTAGTCACTG
This sequence comes from Pinus taeda, assembly GCA_000404065.3. Lineage (NCBI taxonomy): Eukaryota > Viridiplantae > Streptophyta > Pinopsida > Pinales > Pinaceae > Pinus > Pinus taeda. Next base: position 1,157 of record APFE030636182.1, read on the forward strand.
ACTTAGAATTAGTTGTAACAGCTCCTAGGAAGCTGAGCTCGACTCCTAGAGGTGGGGGAAGAGGTTTGACCTTCTATATTATGCCTTCTCTTTCTCATTTTCATGGTTGGACTCTAGAGGGAGAAGCGCTATTGTATTTTTGACTTGTATTTCCGCAATTTGAGGAAAAGAAGGCCAGGGTTTTGCAGACTTCATTGTGGATTCTTGTGGATTATTATGTTGATGGTGTGTTTCCTACTGTCATTGTAAGTGTGTTTATGTGTTCCATTTCTTAATCTCTTGCTGCTATTTAACAAAAGAAGTGATAAAGTTTGAATTCATGCATGCCATGCTTAGCTTTCAATTTTGTTTAAAATTTATGTTTTCCACTGTCTAGAGAGGATTCGAATTCATTGTTCGCCCTCTTTAGCCTCTCTTCTTTCTTCTCTGATAATCTCTTTCAGCTAAAGGCATCAGCATAGACTCCTACCTTGCCCCAAAGACCCACCTGCAAAAACTGAGCTCAATCCCCGCACCCTGAATTGCAATCCCTCCAATTGCCACCAAAAAACCCAAAAACTTTAAATCAACCCCCCTTATCAATTTACTAGCCTAAAATCCTTGTTCCTAATTGGTTAACTCATCCTACTGACAAATTCACCGAGTTTGACCCGAGAGAGCCTTCTCATACCTCGTAGGGCTAGCTACGAGGTGAAATGGTTTGATGTTGCCTTGAAGGTTTGCCTTTCTCAGCCTAAGGTGAAATCTCAAATGCTAACAGGATCCACCCCTAACTTGATAATCAATTCCCTGTAGCCTTCATTTTGGAGATGAAGGGCTCTTGAGTTTGCCTTCCCCTGTTTTACCTTCGTAGTTTCTTTCTTCAATAGCTTCTCGGCCTTGGTGAAGTTCAAGGCTCCTTTGCTTAACTCACTATATATCATCTTCCCTACCGGCTTGTGTAAATTAATTTCATCTTGCAAGGGGACACTAGTCATGTCTAAAGATAAGTCCATTGTTTTGAACTGTAGTACTAAGGGGAGGGACTGCACTTAAGGGTGATAGAGGGAGATCTTCATTTGGTTTCTTTCCAGGTCCATGGAAGCTAAGAGCCTAGTCTGATATGGCATTGAATGAGAGGCCAACTATGTCGACATTTCATCTCTAAACTTTTTATTTATTTCTTCTGTTAGCTACCATTCCTCCCATTTAGGACCTACTGCTGGTGTGCTCCCAACTAAACCCAGGATTGCTACCTTAGTCGAATTGGAGGTAGTCGCTTGTTGGGGATCTTCTAGTTGTACTTGGAAGCCATGCTGATCAAGGTTCTTTTCAGTCAACTTTACCTCGATTTCTTCTTCTTTTTTCTCTTGAACCTTTTTTTTCTTAATCAAGAATGCATCCTCCATCTAAGTGTCCCCTACCTTGTCAATGCTCATTTTCTAAGACTTTTCTCTTATGTTTGGTGTCTCAATCTCCATCTTTGTGTTGATGGGCCATGAATCAAGATTAGCCTTCCATTCTAACTCTAACCTAGATTCATGTTCATAAGTAGAAGCGTTGATGTCTTTCCTCCTACTAGAAATAACACCATGAGGATCATAATGCCACACTTCTCTTAGTTTAAAGTCCAACTCCTTTAACATAAGTTCCACCTGCTGGAAATCCTGTCTAGAGTTCAAAACCAAGGGGCCAACCATCATGGGAAGCTTGAACATAAAGGCCTTTTTGGCTAGGAAAAAATGGATCTGGCCTGTGTTTAAGCTCTTCTTGATGAACTCTAAGGCAAAATTTCTCATAGGCATAAATACGGGCAACTGGTAGGGAGGCAATTCAGACCCATACACTAGGATTTTGGTGTAATCTTCAAATAAGTATTAGTCACCCACCCTAGTATCCTTGCTGAGCTGAAGGATCCTCCTATGTTGGAGTAAGACTCTAGGAGGGGAGACTATTGAAAATTTTATATGCAGTGGCCATGAAAGTAGAGAGAAAATGTGAAAACCCCTCATTATTGGGCTTCTTCTTGAAAGAGATGTCCCAGTAAACCACATATTTGCTTTTCTTATGGGAGTCTATAACATTGAGTTTGAGGCACTCATATTCTTCCATATTAGTGTAAAGGAATAAGTAAATAAATATGGAGTAATAACTAAAGGAAGAGGCTAGGTAGATTTGTTTGCATTGGAACTTGATGGCTTCAGCCAGAAATTTGAGAATTTCTAGGACAATACCTAGTTTCATCATTCTATGTAAAAGAGATAGGGCTGCTTTGGAGACACTTGTTGTCTCGTCATCACCGAATAGCCATAGGATAACAGCCAGGATGGGCTGCACAGACTCAGAAAACAACGAAATGGGAAGGGTTTCTGAGTTGGCAGGCAATTGGGCATTTGGGGCCAGGATTAGTTGGTGAAAGACTTGTTTCTCCCCTGTCAAAAGCCCAACGTAGTCATATAATAGCGTGGTCTCTGTGAACTTCTTCAAATTTGGGGATTTCAGATTGAGGAAGGCATTGTGTATCAATTCAGGAGTGACCTCTGGAATTGTCTCATTGGTGGAGGAAAAAAAACAGTTTTTCTCTTTAACAAACGTGTCCATGAGACATGATATGAATTCTGGGAAATGGTACGTTGTTGGGGTGACTAAGTGGTATAGCCTTGACTCGATTTATAGCACCATTTACCACCCTTAGTATTTGTGATGCTTGGTTTATGGCCTAGGGCAACCCATCCTTCCAGACTTGGCCCAAATATATAAAAAAACAATGTTTTATTCCCTATACACTACTTTGCCCTGAGATAAAAGCGTGTAAACGTAGGTCAGTCAATACCCAACCCGCATATGTGTTAAAACACTTAAAAATTAAATTTCCTTAATTATGGGCAGAGTTCATGGGTTTTACCTATTTATTACCTCCTATTGCCCATGGCCCAATTGTTTCCCAACTAAAAAACTAATTGGGAGAAGTATAAATAAACTTCTATAGGAAGGCCTAAAGGAGGAGAATAGATAGATTTATTATACTGAGATTATCTCTGTGCCTCATTCACTTCCCTAAGCTTCAGGAAACCTTTGTTTCCTTGATTATAGATATTCTCCCTCTTGCTTGAGATATCATGCTGTTGGTTATGGAAGAAGATTGTTGAAGGCTGGGATAGGACGAATCCGGAGGACGGTTCCTCTTGGAGCCAGAAGTAGAAGACTCAGGTGAATTCTCTCCATATTATTTATAGCTTACTGCAATAAAATAAATGATGTCTTGTTTCTGAAATTAACTTTTTTTATGCATCAAATTATGTTGTAATTTATATATGAATGTTGTTTTGATGTATGATCAATCATTTGCTTATATGATATAAATTCAAATTTCGTGAATATGCTTTACTTCTATATTTCCATGTATGTTCGAATTGAATGATTTTCAGGTCTGAAGAACATCGGGAGTTGCAGAGGGTTTGAACCCTGCAAGACCTACTGGAACGAAGGAAATCCGGGTATGGTCGCTCTTACATAGTTTGATTATATAAGCATTTTTCCTGAGTTGTATGAGTGTTTCTTGTTGTAGTTTGCTTCTACTCTGTTGGGTTTCTAACCCAAAGCCCTAGGGTACTTATTCCTGAAACAGAATTGGCGACTCCGTTGGGATAACAATCTTGTTATTCCTAGTTTGGGTTGTTCAGTGTCAATCAGGGCTTAGTCTTTAGTTTTCTTGTTGTTACAGTCTTATTTGGTCTACTAGAGTCTCAGACCTTAAGTTTGATCTTTTTTATCTGGCTTTGTTTTTTATGTTTCTTGCAAATCTTTGTATACGCTTTTTACTCTATTTACAGTCGCAGACACACACTTGTTTCTGTGAAGTGAACCTGCGTATACATGATTTTCCTATATCAGAAGCGCGTGTACATGCCTCTGTGTTTGAACACAATTGCATACACCAATTTTTGCATTTTTTTTTCAAATCTCTCTATCCAGATAGAGTTGTTTCCTGGTCTTTTTAGTCTCTGTATGGTCAATTTATGTTTGAAGAATTTCATTATTCTACAAGCTTACCGTTTCGAAGTTTCTTCCTCATTAAAAAGATTTGGCCTAGGTTTGCTTTTTGGGCAAGTTTGTAATTGGGGTTTTGGCACACAAGACTTCGTTCAGAAGTTCTTGATTGTTTTGGTCCTCTAGAACAGGGGATTGTTTTCAATTTCAGTGTCAAGGCCGGTTTTTGTATCTACTTGTTTTGCTTTCCTTCATTTTGTGGCCTTATAGTTTTTCTTGCTTTTTGAAAGTATTTCTTTCATCGCTTCTTGGTTAGTTTGTCAAGCTCTTTGCTGCTATTTGGGCCATTTAGTACAAGTTGAAGCCTTTTTGCTCAAGTTTTTGTTCATTTTCAAGATTTTAACTTGCAAAGACTCCTTCTTTCTTTTCGATCTTTGAGTTTAAGTAGCATTTTGGGTGATTTCAAAAGGTTGTTTTGGTTGTTTCTTGAAAAAGAAAAGATCTCAAAAAACTTTGTTTTTGTTTTCTTTTTCCAAGTTTGATTTTGGTTTCTTTTGGTTTTTGAAAGTGAATTGCGATTTTTTACGATTTGTCCTTCTTGTTTGGAGAGACTTTTGTGTTCAAAATTTATATCCTCTTCAATACTTAAGTTGGCTCATTGATAGTTATAAACAATTGCTTTTGTTTTTTTAAAGTGATTTAGGATCTTGCATCTTCATTATACCTTGCATTAGGGTAGTTTGCATTGTTAAAGCATTCGTAGTCTTTTAGTTTTTGGGTGTGTGAAGTGTGTTTAAGAAAATAAAAGAAAAAGTATTTTGCTTTATAGAAGTCTCGTAGAACCCATATAGAGATCTCTTTTCATCGAAGAACAAATGATTGCATTCATGTAGTTAGTTTTTCATTGATTTCTTTTGTGTCATAAAAACACCATTGGTTTCACTTCCATCAATACCCTTGACTTAAAGAACAACCATTAAAATCAAATGCTTAATTAAAATAAACTAGAACTTTTGTATTGTAATTAGAATACACCAACAAGTTTAGGTTTATTAGGGCCTTGGATTAGGTGAGAGGAGAGTTAACTCTCCAAGGTTTCTCTAAATTGCAAAACATAGAAGTTTGATTAATAAGCGAAATCTACTAGCGTTAGGGAGACTGGGAAAGCTCCGTAACTGGGAATAAAGCACGAGGGTTAGTGAAGATAAGGACGAGAGATACCTCCTCTTACTTGTCAGATCCTACCTCACGACTGTTCCACCTGGCTTCTGATACGATTTGGTGACCATAGTTGCCTATCCTAGGGACCACACAGGTGGTTGGGGAAGGGAATCTCGTGGCCCCTGAGGTTGACGTTGTATCATGTTCAACAATACTTCTGGAGGGCACCCTTGCGAACCTTGGGGGCTTGCACTGGCAAAGGCTGTTGTCTGGAGGTCAGTGTAACTACCTCTAATACCTTCGCTAGTAGGCTTGGGGCATAATTACCCTAGTCTATTTTCAGAAGGCCTTTGTTATTAACTTTTTTGTATTTTGGTGTCCAGTCCTAATCACCCGGAGTGGAAATACCTAAGAGTTGTTTTATTGCTGATATCTTTAGGGACTTTTTAGTGGGTGTTCTTTGCTCCTAGTCAGTTTAACTTTACAATTTTTTGAGTCTTTAAGTAGATCTTTTAAATAATTCAAAGTGGCTGACAGACCATCTCAATGGTCTAGGAGACTTCGTGGGCTATCACCTACGATTCCGAAGCCTTCTCATAGAAGGCGTAGGAGAGATTCTGCCAGTGGTTTTCAACTAGTGGCAGTAGGCACATCGGAGTTTGATCCTCTGCTTGGGGGCATTAGTTCACAAGATAGACCTGGCACCAATATAGAGTTAGAGAGGAACACACCAGTTCTTTCTCGATTACTCTTCCAATCGGAAGATAATATTGAACTTGAAGAGCTTTCAAATTCGGTTGTGGATCTGAATTCTCCTCTTCCTCCACATCATCCAAGCTTTTTGTTATACATTGGAACTCCAACTCATAGGCCTTCGAGCCTAGGTTTATGTACATCTATTCCTTCGATGACCACTGTTGGAAGCATGGTATCTACGACGAGTGTTGCGAGCATGCAGATTCTCATGAACTATTTCCTTTCCTTCTATTACTCGCAGCACGACTATATTTGGGCCTACTTCCATTCCGTCAACGAGTGGAAGTTCTCAAGCTACTGCATCTAGTTTTGGATTTTTCCCTTTTGGAATGTTGTCTCAAGGGATTCCTTTAGTTCCGTTGAACATACTATCGACCGCCTCTACATCAAGGTTTCCCATTTGGAAGTGGTCATATACGACATTCCAATTCGACAGTGGGGTCAATGCCTTTTTCTTTTACAAGTCAAGGTGGTAACCCTTTCCAGAGTTGGACAAACCCTGCGGTTAGTGGGATAGGCACTGGGAATCAATTTTTCGGCCAACAAGGGAATGTACTGTATTCTTCAGTTAATTCGTTTCAAAATTTTCCACCCGTTTCTAACGCATGTAATCCTTATTAGGAGCTATCAATTCCTTTCAATACTTCGTTAGGGGGTAACTTCACTGGTTACCGAGGATTTTCGGTAGGAGTTGGTCAAACTCTGAATTTTTCCGGACCATAAGGACTGCGTTTTGGTTCAGTAGGCTCTACAAATTACTTCGGGCAACCTGGTTCCTTTCAAAATCCAGGTCATTCTTTTCAGACCTTTGGGAACCCCGTACGCTTTGGATGGAATTCCCAAGGCCCCCCACGACTTCCTTTTCTGGCCACGCTTAACTTGCAAGACTTAATTAAATTGACGAATGATCCGATTCGGTACAATCCAACTTGGCCTCCGGTCCCAACTAAACTTCCCTCGGATATTCCTAAATTCGAGGGGAAAAGTGGTGAAGATCTGGGAGACCATGCGACCACATTTCACTTATGGTGCTCATCAAACTCCCTCATTGATGATTCGATCAGGTTGAGGTTATTCCAGTGCACCCTAATCGGAAATGCAGCCAAATGGTATATAGAGTTTTCAGGGGGAACCTATACTTCTTTCTATGATCTGGCTAATATCTTTTTGAACCATTTTCAATTGCTTGTTTGCTATGAAGCCAAAACTAAACTTCTAGCTAACTTTCAGTAGGACACCGCAACTCACATTTCAGATCACATCCAAGAATGGAGAAGGAGAAAAAGGCTTATCAAAGCTGAAATCCCACCAGAATTCCTTCTCGAATGGTTTCTCAATTATTACAACATGAGATCTCAAAGTACATGTCTCTTTCTGGTGTTTATTCGGAAGAGCAGGCTATTTTTCGAGCCCAGCAATTAGAACTGATATATTTTCAATCTGGGACTCTTCAGAAAATTCTACCTAATGCTCTGAGGTCTAAGGTATATTTAGCCAAACTGAAACCATGCCCCCATGGCAATGGTATAGTTGGATCAATTGACGTTAACACGGTGAACCTTTTGAATCAATTGCAACAGTGGTCTCTACAAACTGCTTCTTCTAACCAGGCAGCGCCACTTACACCTACACCTTCCCAACCTATCTCTATAAACACCATCTAGGACTCTAACCCCAAAGGAAATCAACAATCCAATGGGAAGAAGAAGGGACGAGGTAAGAAGAAGAACTAGGAAGGGAAAGGAAATGCAAACAAACTCGGCAACGGTGCCGGTGAGGGTAGAAAAGAGTCCAAGAAAAAGGTAAAGTTTCCATGCAAGTTATGCAATGGAGATCATCTGGCTCACCTCTACCCTAAGATTCAAGATGCTCAGCGCCTATTAGTGCAACAAGGGTCCTCTAGCTCCCAAGCTGTTCTGACTAACCGTTTTCCCCAAGGGCAGAAATTACTTGCTGGCGCGAATTTAAACGCTGGTACCTCCGCAGGGGCAACCAAGAAGGGGAAAATTCCTCAAATGTTTATATGATGAACTCTCATGTCGACGTTGCTACGCGAACACGCGATTATGGTGAAACGAAAACATCTAAGGCTAAATTTGTTCCCGAAGCCACAGACCCACTTCATATTGAGCGACCCTCTATTGAGTTTATACCTCAGATACCGAAAGGTTCTACAAAGCACTCGACTATTAACCCTAATGCTAGGGCAGCCCAGAACTACTCAATTGTAGAAGATCTGGCTCAAAGTCCTTATGCTATGTCTGCATTGGAAGTACTCCAGTCTTTCCCTGCTTAGATAAGTGCTTTGATGTCGGCAATAGGTGCAGTAGATCCAAAAAATTCTTTAGTGCTCACTTTTGATATGCTAAATGTCAAAAAGAGACTTCCTCACCATATGGCTTTCTAGATAAAGTCCACTTACCGAAAGACCAATATTTTTCGGACAGTGATAGATGAGGAAGCTTCCACATGTGTAATGTCTATGTTATGTTGGAAGGCCATTGGATCACGTTCAATTGTTCCTTCACCGACTCTCTTGACAACATTTGATGGACATTCTCATAGGCCACATGGGATTATCCCGACCCTTCCTATATGTGTTGGGGGAAAGGTCATAAATATTGAGGTAGAAATTATTGATTCCAACCTGGATTATAACCTGCCCTTAGGCAGGAATTGGATTTACGAGATGGATGCCATAGTTTCATCTTTATTCCGCATCCTCTGTTTTCCTCATGAGGGGAGGATTGTTAAAATTGATCAGTTGGATTATTCTCCAAGTGACTCCCACACAACTTCAGATTCTACCATTCCATTGGTGGATAATCCCCATCAACCTATTGAGAATTTAGGAGTTGGGATGTACTCTTCATTAATGGGTATATTTGATATTCTTGCTCCTACAACTAGAATTAATGCAATTTCATCCTCTAGGGGACCTTCACAGAAAGAGTTCTTTCAAGCTCATTATTTTTCCGATCCTTGGACCTTACCTTCATCTACCACCACATTAGATGGAGGGCATGTTGGTGGAATGACATTTCCCATTTCTACAGTAGAAATTAGTTATCAATATATTGTTAACTCTACAGACAACCATCCCACTCCTTTTTCAAAAGAGGAGTTAGATGGCGATGTGGCTCCAGTTTGGACCCTCAATTCTACTTCATCTTTGGATTGCTTGGATACAGTCTTACCATCTGAAGAAGCAATTTTGGAGGCAATGATGGGTGTAGATCGACCATGGGAAGATTTGCATCATCATTCATATTTTCTTCCTCCATTGCATGAAGTTGAATCTAGGCTCTCCAATCCACTTACTAGTGATGTTTGTACAGTTTCAAACCCTTTGGCTCCAGCAAAATTTTTTGCCGAAGGTAACATGTCAGTTATCTCATGAACTATACCTGTAAACATCTCTAGGAATCCTAACATGAATGAAAATGTCTTCATTGGTGCTGATTGTTCCCCTCAAGAAATTCAAATCTACACTAACCTCTTTAAAGAATTTCGAGATGTGTTCGCTTGGTCTTATGAGGAAATGCCCGGAATTGATTCATCTGTAATCCAACATGAGATCAAGAGGTACGAAAACGCCAAACCTATTCGTCAGAAACTGCAACCGGCCAATCCTCGGAAAGTGACAACTATTAAAGCTGAAGTTGAAAAGCTGCTTAAGGCGGGTTTCATATACCTCGTTCCTCTAACTAAGTGGGTTTCCAATCCAATCCTAATAGATAAGAAGCAAGGAACAATTTGAGTATGTATCGAATTTAGGGATTTAAATAAAGCTTGTCCAAAAGACAATTACCCCACAGCTTTTATTGATCAAATTGTTGATGAATGCGCGGGTAATGAAATTTCTTCATTCATGGACGGATTCTCTGGTTACAGTCAAATTACTATTCGTCCAAAGGATCAGCACAAGACAACCTTTATTTGTCCTTGGGGCACATTTACATACAAAAATATGCCTTTTGGTCTTAAAAATGCGAGAGCTACTTTTCAGCAGGCCATGTCTTATGCTTTCTACGACATCAAGCATGTGATCGAAGCATACTCAGATGACTTAGCTGCTCGTTGTCGCAAGAGAATTGATCATCCCAGCCACCTTCGGTTAGTTTTTGAGAGATGTCGTTTTTATAAAATCTGGTTGAATCCAAATAAGTGTGTTTTTGCAGTCACATCTGGTCAACTGTTAGGATTCATCGTATCGACTGAAGGGATTCGTGTTGATCCTTTCAAGGTTGAGGAAATAATTCAGTTTCCTCCCCTGTCTTCCATTCATCCACTTCAAAGTCTCCAAGGAAAGGCAAATTTCTTGAGGAGATTTATGGCAAATTGCGCCGAGATTACTAAAGGATTCATGTGTTTGGTTAAGAAGGGAGTTCCATTTTTATGGGACGACTTCGCGCAACGATCTTTTGATGCTTTGAAAAGGGAATTAACCTCTGCTCCGTTATTGAGTCCACTAGATTATGGCAGAGATTTCCTTTTGTATCTTGCTGCGACAGAATCAACCATTGGTATGGTTCTAGTTCAGGAGGATGATGCTCTTAGCGAGCATGTAATCTACTACTTGAGTCGAGGCTTAGTAGGACCTGAGCTACGCTATTCTCCCATCGAGAAATTGGCCTTGGCAGCTGTCCATGCTATCCATCGGCTTCGTCATTACATTCTGCTGCGCAAAACGTTTGTCTTAGCGGCGGTCAATGCTTTTCAGTTTGTCCTCTGTAGGCGAGTAATTGGGGGCAAGTATAATCGATGGGTTGTTATTTTTCAAGAATTCAATCTTGAGTTCTTGTTAGCTAAATCTAAGAAGTCATTAATTTTTGCAGAATTAATTTCAGAGCTACCTTGTGAGGAAGCCATTGTTTATGAGGAAAATTTTCCTGATGAACATTTATTCCTCATTTCTTCACAAGATCCCTGGTACATAGATATCATTATATATCTCCAAACTTTGAAGTTCCCACCTGCGTTCTCCAAAGATGAGCGTCAAAAGTTACGTCACCTTGCCAAAAACTATGTTATCATTGGTGATACATTATATCGTAGAGGGGTTGACTCAATCCTTAGGCATTGCTTAACTTTGGAAGAAGCTGAGTTTGTTATTACTGCTTGGTTTATGGCCTAGGGCAACCCATCCTTCTAGACTTGGTCCAAATATATTAAAAATAATGTTTTATTCCCTATACTCTACTTTGCCCTGAGATAAAAGCATGTACACGCGGGTCAATCAATACCCAACCCGCAATGTGTTAAAACACTTAAAAAATTAAATTTCCTTAATTATGGGTGGAGTTCACGGGTTTTACTTATTGATTACCTTCTAATTCCCGTGGTCCAACTGTTTCCCAACTAAAAAACTAATTGGGAGAAGTATAAATAGACTTCTATGGGAAGGCCTAAAGGAGGAGAAGAGATAGAGTTATTATATTGAGATTATCCCTGACTGAGTTTGATGAATCCCTGTGCCTCATGCACTTTCCCAAGTTTTAGGAAACCCTTGTTTCCTTGATTATAGATATTCTCCTTCTTGCTTGAGATATCATGGTGTTGGTTATGGAAGAATATTGTTGAAGACTGGGATAGGACGAATCTAGAGGACGGTTCCGCTTGGAGCCGGAAGAAGAAGACTCAGGTGAATTCTCTCCATGTTATTTATAGCTTACTGCAATAAAAGAAATGTTGTCTTGTTTCCGAAATTAACTTTGTTTGTGCATCAATTTATGTTGTAATTTATTTATGAATGTTGTTTTGATGTATGATCAATCATTTGTTTATATGATATAAAGTCAAATTTCGTGAATATGCTTTACTTCTATATTGCCATGTATGTTCGAATTGAATGATTTTCAGGTCTGAAGAACATCGAGAGTTGCAGAGGGTCTGAACCTTACGGGACCTACTCGAACGAAGAAAATTTGGGTATGGTCAATCTTACGTAGTTTGATTATATAAGCATTTTTCTTGAGTTGTATGAGTGTTTCTTGTTGTAGTTTGCTTCTGCTCTGTTGGGGTTCTAACCCAAAGCCCTAGGGTACTTATTCCTGAAACACTCGACGACTCAGAAGGGGTCTTCCTTGTCTAGGTAGTGGCCATAAAAATCAAAACAAAGGTCAGATACATTAAGAGGGCAGAAGGAATAATGAATTTCCCCCTTAGTGTTCGTGAGGGGTTTCGTGTGGCTCGAGGGTTTTGGTTGTTGTTGCTTGGGGCTTTTTGATGAGCCCTTTTTTAATTTGAGCATGGTGGCAAATTCTACAGGTATAGGGGCACTGGGGATTACCTGGCGAGTAGAGGAACCTGGTAGTTGATGGTGCTTAGAACTCCTCAAGTTGTGGGTCATCAATCATAGGTAGCTTGCGAATGCAGGTGCTAACGATAGAGTGGCTTATGCACAAGACAATTTTAAATAGGAAAGTTTTAAACTACAACAATTGATGTGCAGGGAATAACAGTTGGTTTGCAGGGTCTTTAGGCAGGACAAGTGAGGATATGGCACGGGGGAGACGCATGGAAGATTTGGATTTGGTAGAAGACAAGAGAGGAGGGTGATATGTCAATTTAATCTCGTGCTTTCCTGGCATGCTCACTTGCCATGCTCGCCTAGTAATAGTCCCAACGGTTGATGTGGCTGTTGCGTTGGCTTGCTAAGTGGCGAGCTTGTCTTATCTTTCTTGGAGGGGTGCTTGAGCGGAGTTGGAGGCAAAGCTCATCCCCTCAGAATCAATCACAACCGTTGATATGCGAAAGTTACTTTGTTGAATTTGACTTTCTGGGAGCCAACGTTGGCTTAACCGCCATGTTTGTTCACCCGCCAAAGATCCTCTCAGGTGAGGTTGCTTTGAGATGGGCAGTGATCCTCACCATAGGGGGTTGCACCTTAATCATTTTTATTTGAGACATGTGGAAGGCTCACTGCCACTTCGTGACTCCTCCATGCTATGAATGGCACTAGTTACTGCTGAGCTAGAACCCGACTACCCCTATGCTCTGGTTCCCTAGTGCCCAGAAGCCTCGCTCCTTTTAAAATGCAATTAGAAACTGTTATGGGGCCTTGAACTCCTGAGGTATATCGTCAGGATGCCGCATGCTAACATTGACCAAGCTACATTTCGACCTGTGATTGATCCATGTGTCATCGATATTTGGGCCCTTAGGGTATTTGAAAACTTACAAACTTTTGGTTTTTGGTAGCATTGGATGTGCTTTAGGCATGGAAATTGTTGGAGAGGTTAAGGACCATGAGTTCTAAAGAACTTAGAAATTGTTTGGGGAAATTCCACCTGGATTGTATTTTATTAGAATAATTAATATTTTTAATCGGGTTCGTAAGTCTTAGCTTAGTAAAATTAAAGTATTAATGAATATTAATCAAAATATGGGTGAGAATGTTCTAGAAAGCGAATCAAGTCAAGTTTTAATCTTAGTTGTTGATTACAGACTTAATCTCGTCCGCTGAAGTCTCCACTAGAAAAGTATAAGGAGGCATGGGGTTCTTTTAGAAAGACACACAGAGAGAACGAATTGATCTAGAGTTTGATGTCTGGGGCTAGGAAGCTGAGAAATTCGAACAAAGTGATCTTTTTGTAGCATAGGGGTAGGGATAGTTCGAGAATAATGGGCAGAGAGGCGGAGATCCACTAGTCCAGGCAGCGCATCATCTAAAGGGATTGACATTGGGCCAGTTTGGGCCCACACAAGCCTACTGTAGAGCCAGATGGGCAAGCGCAGAGTAGAAGCTGCCCTCACTCAGAAATTCAGAATTCAGTTGGGGGAGTTGCCAGAATAGCCGGGAGAGGTTGACACAAAAGCTCTAAGAGGCAGAAGAGACAACGCATAGCTAATGTAGAGCCTGTAAGGCTAACGCAGGGCCAAAGCAGAGATAGTCGGGGTTAGCCAGTTCTATTGTGGGATCAACCAGAATCTGCTGGGTGAAGTGAGGTAATCTCACTCAAGTTTTTTCCATTATATTTATCTCTGTCACTGATTTGTTAGGAGGGCATCAAACATTATATTTAGAACTACTGCTTAATAATATAAAACCCTTAGAATTGCTGCACTGGTTTTCTCGCATTGGGTTTTTCTTGGGACTATTTTTTCCAAAAATAACTATGTCCTATGTATCTTGTTCTTTGCTCAGTTTCTCTGTTTCATGTAATCAAATTTTAAGTAGTGTAGGTTGCAGAAGTAATTTACTTTAGTATTAAGAAAATAACTTGATAATGTATATTTAATTCAAGTAAGAGAAGTAAATTAAATTTTGCTACTATAGGGGTTCTTTGAGTATAGGAATTTTCACATGGTATTAGAAGTTTTATTTTGAAACAGGAAGCGCAAATTCAATGCTGAGAAGAGAGGCCAATAGCTGCATTTGGCAGCAATTTGAATCCCCTTGAAGATATTGCGTAGTCCTTGCCGAGAAGAAGAGATTCTGAGGAAATCTCTCTCTGAGAGAGTCGATAGAGGTATGATTTTCGATTCGTGTGCTTGCAGAGGCAGAGGGACTGATGCAAAGTATCAACATAGTGATTGAAGGGTGCAATTTATGCCGGGGAAGAAATCCGTTGGAAAAGAGCGAAGACAAATAGAAGAGGAATTTTCTCCTTAGAGGACTTTTCTCGCCAAAAGTTTGAATTCTTCACTTGTTGGACAACAGATCAGTGTTGAGCAGAGACTAGAGGATTCAATTCGAAAGTTTGGGTGAGATGGCATCACATGGGCTCAGAGATCAGGACAGGTTGGAAGGAGCTTCCAACTATGTCATATGGAAGACTAGAATATTAGCTGTTCTGGAGGAGTACAATCTCGAATCTTACGTCAAGAGTGTTGTGGTTGTTCCTATGGACAATGATCAAAAGAAGAAGTACACAGACGATTAGGGAAAAGAAAAGAGGTTCATACTCGATGGTGTTCGAGATCATGTGGTCTCACACTTACAGGGCAAAGATACATCTCGAGAGATGTGGGAAGCTTTGCCTTCACTGTAAGAAGGTTCTTCTGAACAACGAAATATGTACTTAGAACAAAAGTTGCAACGGACATTGATGTAGAAGGGAGAAGGGGTTAACTCCTATCTTCAAAGTCTTTAGGACACCAAAGACCAACTTGTTGTAGTGGTTTCTACTCCTCAGTCTATTGCAATGGTAAGGACGACCCTGAATGGAGTCTCAGATGAATGGAAAGTCTTCGTCCAAAGTATATTGGGCAGGGAAAGACTACCTTCATGGGAGGAGATGTGGGCAGCGCTTCAACAGGAAGAATTAAGGAGGGACCTGGTTAAGGTCAACCTCAATGGTAGCAGTGGGAGTGGCACGAAGACAAAGGAGGAGGAGAACGCAACTCTAGCATCAAAGGGACATCAGAAGTAGAAGTGGAAGAAGGACATTTCGAAGGTGAAATGTTTCAGATGTGGCGAGATGGGTCACTTTGCATCCCAATGTCTTTTGAAGCAAAACGATAAGGATGAGAAACATTATCCTAAGGCTAGTCCAGCAAAAATTGACGATGATGAGTTTTCCATGAGTGCCCATGCATCTCTAGGAGGGAAATGGGGCGATATAGAACTGTGGTCGGAAGGACTATATGTGGGCAGGATCCTTGAAGAAACCACCTCTTGGATCAATTCCTTGCTACGAGAGCTCGAGATTTAGTAGCAGCAAGATGGACTTAGTGTCAAATGATGCAGTGGGTTAGTTGGAGAGACGGATGTAGTGACCTAAGATCATAGACTTATCAACGCAGAGCAAGGTTGGCAGTAGTGTAGATGGCACAGTGCATAAGTCAGCGACAACGTAGAAGATTTAGAGGGTCAAAGCCTAGTAGCAGTCATATTCCAACATTCACATGGTATTATGCTGAACACAGTTAGTTCAGTAATTTAGGGTGTTTTTCAGTTGCTTCTCTCAACAACTGAGTTGCAGTACGAATGTTGTGTTAGCAATGGTAGTGTTAGCAGCATAGCAGATACGCATTTGAGAGGGAGTTGTAGTACAAATGCATCGGTGGAAGTGGCAGTGTGACGGGAAGCAATACAATAGTAACAATAACACAATGTTGATGGCAACAACAATGCGGAAAGGAAATGCTTCAGAGACAGAGCAACATGTAGTTGGACATTGTTGCTAGAGCACATTCCTCGCTAAGATGGAGTGTTAGTTTTTGGTAGCATCAGATGTGGTCTAGTCATGAAAATTGCTGGAAACTCTAAGGCACATGAGTTCTAAAGAACCTAGAAATCATTTGGTGAAATTCCACTCGGATTGTATTTTATTAAAATAATTAATATTTTTAATGGGTTTCCTAAGTCTAAACTTAGGAAAATTAAAGTATTAATGAGTATTAATCAAAATATGGGTGAGAATGTTCTAGAAAGCGAATCAATTCAAGTTTTAATCTTAGTTGATGATTGGAGACTTAATCTCGGTCATTGAAGTCTTAACGAGAAATGTATAAGGAAGCTTGGAGTTCATTTAAAAAGACACACTGAGAGAACAAATTGATATGGAGTTCGATTTCTGGGGCTAGGAAGCTGAGGAATTCAAACTAAGTAATCATTCTACAACAGAGGGGTAGGGATAGTTCGGGAATACTGGGAAGAGAGGTGGAGAGCCACTAGTGGAGGTAGTGCAACATCTAGAGAGATTGACGTTGGGCCAGTCTAGCCCCACGCAGAGCCAGAAGGGCCAGCGCAGAGCAGAAGCTACCCTCATGCAAAAATTCTGAATTCAGTCGGGGAGCTGCCAGAACAACCGGGAGAGGTTGACACAGAAGCTCGAGGAGGCAGAAGAGAAAGCGCAGAGCTGACGCAGAGCCTGTAAGGTTAATGCAGGGCTAGTGCAGAGATAACTGGGGCTAGCCAGTTTTGTTGCTGGATCAACGGGAATCTGCGGGTGGAAGTGAGGTAATCTCACTCAGTTTTTCACCATTATATTTTTCTCTATCACAGGTTTGCCGGGAGGGCATCCAACATTGTATTCAGAACTACTTCTTAATAATATAAAACCCTTAGAGCTGCTACATTGGTTTTCTCACATTGGGTTTTTTTGGGGTCTGTTTTGTCCAAAAATAATTGTCCTATGTATCTTGTTCCTTGCTCAGTTTCTTTGTTTCATGTAATCAAATTTAAAGTAGTGTAGGCTGCAGAAGTAATTTACTTCAGTATTCAGAAAATAACTTGGTAGTGTATATTAAAATCAAGTAGGAGAAGTAAATTCAATTTTGTTGCAGTAGGGGTTCCTTGAGTATAGGATTTTTCACAAAAACTACCTGCCACATGTCCACTTCCCAGTGGGTGGTTATTGATGTCACCTTTTCCCAATGACCCTTTGCCACCTGTCTAGTCGAAAGAGAGAGAGAAGTGTCCCTAGTTCTTTGTTGCACGAGCAATTCCCATGCAAATGGCTTAATCCCTACCTCTCTGAGAATCGATTTGGAAAAATGTCACTGGGTTTCGGGGTCGCGGGTCATGGCCCCCAATTTCTGTTACGAGGTTATGTTAGCTGATGTCCCTAGCTCTGACAGTGGATGGCTCCCCAATCCGTAGTCCCAAAGCTTCTCAAAAATTGATTTTATAACGAGTCGCGAGATTCCGGTGCTTCCGAGATTTTGATAAGAAGATCTAACACTTCTCCATCCAAATTTTCCAGCAAGAATGTATTGTTACCTCTAGCTTCAACTACTTTGAATGAACCAAACCATAAAGGATCGATTTTTCCATGCTTGCCTTTGTCTTCTCTCCAGACATCCCAACTAAGCACAAGGTCTTCTGGTTGGAAATTTTTTTCTTAAGCCTTTCTATCAAACAATGCCTTCATCTTATCTTGGTATCTAAGCAAATTT
Organism: Pinus taeda; assembly: GCA_000404065.3. Classification (NCBI taxonomy): domain Eukaryota; kingdom Viridiplantae; phylum Streptophyta; class Pinopsida; order Pinales; family Pinaceae; genus Pinus; species Pinus taeda. The sequence goes on from APFE030636182.1 coordinate 18,890, forward strand.
TGAGTCACCTGCTCTCTATTTTCCTTCAATTCAACCAACTAGTTTATCCTCCAGGTCAATGGATTTGGCTCCTTCTCTGCATCCTGAATTAATTTAGCCACTGAAATAGCCAATTGACTAGGGAAGAATGCACCAGTACCATATACTATTTCAAATGTTGATTTCCCAGTGGATCTCTTAGTTGTGACTCTATTTGCCCAAAGAGAAAATTTAAGCTGGGAGTCCTAGTGTTTCTTATTCTCTGCAGTGGTTTTCTTTAAAATTCTCACAAAAGTTTTGTTTCATGACTCGGCCAACCAATTTACCTGTGGATAATAAGTGGTACACTGACCAAGTATGACATTATACTTTTGGCAAAAATCAATGAGTCTTGTAGACTTAAACACCTGGGTGTTATTAATCATTATCTTCTTTGGACATACAAACCTGGAAAAAATATTTTTTTCAAGAAACTTCAGGACTACCGAATTAGTTGCAACCTAGGTAGGAATAACTTCCACCCACTTCGTGAAGTATTCAGTAGTTGTCAAAATCCACCTATGTTGCCCCCTAGAAGGTGGTTGAATCTCTCCTATAAAATCCAATCCCCACTACCTAAAAGTTTCTTCCACAAAAACTAGGATCAACGACAAGGGAGCCAACTTCTTTCTCTTAGTAAAAAATTGACATTCCTTGCAACCTCTCACTATCTTGTAAACATCAAAAAGAACGCAGGCTAGTAGAAACCTTCCTTCTGGATTTTATGAGTTGTAACCTTCCAACTATAATGGCCTCCACAAGTACATCCATGGTGTTCATTAATGATCTCAGGAATTTCATCTCCGGTTAGGCACAACAACAATATACCAATAGTATCTCTCCAATATAGTTGACCATATGTGATTACATACTTTTGGGCTTTCATTCTCAGAGCCCTGTATTTTTCTTTGTCCAAACCAGCAGGGCAAGGCAGTGGACAATGTTTTTGTACCGATCCGAACAAAGGTATTTATAAGCAATTTTGTTATCTTGTTCATTAAACTGATTCTCCTTGCTTACTATATTTAGACCCAAAGTCTCAACCAACAAATTTATTCCCATCACTTGTCAGTTCGCCTTTGATAAAATATTGGCCAAATCCTGCCCCTTTATTAGTTTAGTTGGCTTGATGTCCATATCATACTCCTGGATTTTATCTATCCACTTGCCCCTTTTTCCTTCATTGTCTCCTTGAGTGAGAATGTCCTTCACAACTATTGTAGGAACATAGGCATTGATTTTTTATTGTAAAACATAGGTCCTGAAAGCTTTCATGGCCTTAACTAGATCATAAGCATGGTTTTCCAAGATGTCATACTTCAAATTTGCATCCCTCAGTACTTGGCTGAAAAATTCCACTGGTTGTTCTTTATCTTCTTCATTCTGTTGTAATAGCACAATTGCAACAGTGCTTGGGGATGCAAAAGAAAAGATCAGAAATGGATTCTGGTAATCAGGCCTAACCAAGACCGAAGCCTCCCCAAAGTCCTCCTTAATTTTGGCAAAAGGCTCTCTTGCCTCCATGATGCATTTGACCTTTCTATCTTTTCTCAACATATCTGTAATATCCTTTACAATCTCAGCATAATTGGGCATAAACCTCCTCAAAACATTTATCCTCCTTAAGAAGATTTGTATCTCCTTTTTGTTTCTTGGCAAGTGGATGATATTGATTGCTTCTACCCTCTTGGGGTCAATTCTCACTCCTTCTCTTGGGAATATATGTCACAAGAGCTTGCATTCCCTAAAAGCAAATTGTGACTTCTTAGGTTTTAAGGACAAACCATATTTCTTGCATTTCTCAAAAGTGTGTTGTAATGCTACAAATTCTCTTCATCGAAGTTTGAGAACACAATTATGTCATCTAAGTAGATCACCACAAATTTAGTTTTCTCTCCAACAAATGCATTATCCATCGCTCTTTGAAAAGTAGCTCCAACATTCTTGAGACCAAAAGGCATTTGGGCATACATGAATGTTCCCCAAGGAGTGGTGATAGTTGTCTTCTTCTGATCTTCAAGATGTAAAACGATTTGGTTATACACAGAGAACCCATCAATCATGGACAATCTTGATGACCCCACTACCTCTTGTAAAATATAATCCATCTTGGGCAGGGGGTAGTTATCTTTTAGGGAGGCTCTGTTTAGATTTATGAAATCTACACACAATTTGATCTCACCATTCTTCTTCCTGACAGGGACCAGATTAGCCACCCAATCTAAATATCTCAAGGGTACAATGATTTTAGCCTCGCGCATTTTCTTGATTTCCTTCTCTATCAAGGGGAGAAGCAAGGGATTTATCTGCCTCAATTTTTTTTTTTTTTTTTTTTTTTTTTTTTTTTTTTTTTTTTGTGGGGTTTAATTTTTGACTTCAGGGGGATCTTGTATTGAATAATATTGATATCATGTTTTCAAATCATTATAAGACTAGGTGAAAATATCAACATGCCTTCCAAAAAGGTCAAGGTATGTTTGCTTGTATCTCCTTGGAATCACTTTGGCCAACTTAATAAATTTTGGTTGTTGTTTCGTGCCAATATTACAGTCCTTTGTATCATCCTCTTTAGATTCCTTCTTGGATGGTTTGAAAACCAAATCATTAGTATCAAACAACCTTTCCAATGGAAGCAACCCCTTTGGGATTATGTTCCCCTTCAATTGTAGAATTTTCTGCCTAGCCACAGATTTCTCCCAAGACACTTGTTCAACTGCTTCAATTTCCTCAATATCTTCACCCTCTTGGCCTATTACAATGTTAGAAAACTCCCCAATCACATAAATATTTTAATTTGATCTTCATCTTCAAACACATGCAAGTGTTTTACGTTGTTAGGCACTGAGGGTCTGTGCCTAACTTCCACTTCATACCTTAACAGGGGATTTTGTGGGGGTTTGGAAGTGTTGGTTACTTCTGCCAAGGAGTCCACCATTCTATTTTTCTCCCTAAGAAAAAATTGAATATTGAATGCTAGAAACAAATTTTCAACTAGATCTCACACTTCATTTTTGTAGGATTTCAGCCTGGGGTGCTTGGTTGGCATTGATTCTTAATATGTTTAACAATCAACTTAGAATCTCCAAAAGATGTCAAACGTTCACTATTCAAATATCTAGCAACCTGTAGGCCCGATACTAATGCCTCAAATTCAAAAATGTTATTTGTAGTATCAAATTCCAATTTATATGAAAGTGGAATGAGGTTACTTTTAGGGGATGTCAGCAATACTCTTGCTCCATTTCCTTGGAGTAGGCTCCATCAAAGTACAACTTCCATCCACGACCAACTTTTATTTGCTGCAAGCTATCCTATGAGGGAATCTCCACTTGGGTGTCCTCTTCAACTTGATCATTCATTTCTAGCAAAAATCATGAACGGTATTTGTCTTGACCATACAATGGGGAGTTGTTGGAATTATTTTCTCTAGTTACAATTTTTACAAACCTGGATTCTATGTACAATTTGTGCTCTTCTCCACCAAAGTTTGGAATAGTGGCATATGTAAGGTCTAGTTTGATAGACCTTCCTAGTTTCATCCTCTAGGATATGGAGAGGAGCATACCAAATCTTGCAAGAATGTCTACAACCATAATATTCATCACCACACTCTTCACAAGAATCTGGGCCAAAATGACTACAAGGTTTTCAATCATTCCAAGGAATTTGACTCTTTTGGAATTAAAGAAGATGTATTAAGTAATATTTCAGACCTGTAATAAGTTATTACAACAGTAAATTGACCCATGGATCAGTAAGCTAGAGCTGTCATAAACAATGCTCAATATACTCAAAAATAGTGAAATTCACCAACCTTGAAAAAAAAAAACAAATTTTAGGGTTTTTAGAGAGTGATTCAGAAAATTTCAGATCAGATCTATTTACTACAACAATGAATAATTGACAGATTAGATAGCTAATGTAGTTACAATCAATGCCAAAATTGCCTAGAAATAGATAAATTTACCGAAAACTGAAAATTTCAAGTTTTGGACCCTTATTAAGTGTATGCTTCAGAAATTTCAGATCTAAAAATTTCAGTTATGCAGTAAACTCCAACAAGCATAAAAGTTAGATCTAGGCTAGATCTGGTATGCTCGAATGGCCAAAATTTATGAACATGAATATTTTGCAATGTTAAACAATTTTGACCATGTAACATGTGATTTTAGAGTTTAATTGTTACTGATTTGATTGTTGTAATAAATCAGAAATAAAACTATAGTTTAGAGGTCAAACCCTAGGCCAAGGCCTTGATGATTACTTTCCCAAATTTGCCAAAATTTCTCCAATGTACTCGACACTTGAAAACACAATATTTTAGTCAAAATTGTTGCAAAACAAATTGTTAGAGATAAAATGTCATCCCTTTGAAGAAACCCTTGTTTACAATGAGATCTAACCCTTGTAGGACTTATGACATTCTTAATGCTTAAAAAATAGATACCAAACACTAGCCTTTTAGGTTGAATAAGGGCTAGGGCCTTCATAAAATGAATTTTTTCCCCAATTCAAAAATAAACAACCTTCAAAAATAACCTAAAAACCCTAGATGTCTGGGGTTTCTGAGGTCTTCAATGCCAATTTCTTCATCAATCCTTTAACAAATTTAGAATAAAAACTCAAATAACCAATACAATTGAAAACAAATTCAAAAAAAAAAAATTCAAAACCCCAAATTCTATACAAAATTTCAAAACCCCTAAACCCCAAATATATACAAATATATTAAAAATCCCCAAAACCCAAGTTAAAAAAATAATTTACAAATTATATCTACAAAAATATTCACAAGATCTACAAATATATAAGGGTTTAAAAAAAGAGTTGAGAAAAATAATTTTATGGAGTTTTTTCCTTTGAAGAATGACTAAAAATACTTTAGAAACCCCTAATGTATACTATAGCCTTAGCAAATATGTAATCCACCATAAAAATATTTGGAATCCAAGCAAAAAAGGTTCTTGCCCAAGTTTGTGAACTTGGAGGCCAAGAACTAAAATACCTGCATGCACTATGAATTTACCTCGAAATAATTTGTTAGATCACATGGGAAATCAAACTACCTAAGATTAGCCCAAAACTATCAATAGTATGGTTCTATCTCCATCTAATAAAAAAAAAATCTTAACAATATTTAACACAACATAGAGATGTTCGTAGTCAACACATACTACAACTCAATAAGCAAAAACACATTGAATTGCACCCCAAAGTTTTTATTATGATTGAAAAACAATTCCCAACAAAGAAATTATTACAAAGTCGTTTCAACAAAAATATTCTAGCCAGAGATTAAGATGCTAGAGACTCAAATGACTTTCTAATTGTGTGGAGAGGCGCTCTACAACCCAGTATAGAGTACATGTGTAGACGTAATGTAAGTATGTAAACAGTTTTACATGTTGGCTTAATTAAAAAATAGAAAAAAATAGAAGTGAAAAGTTAAAGTGATATCGGTGACTAGTGCAAACATTTAAATGTTGGTTCAATTAATAATAAAAAATTAATGTACTAAAAATAAAAAATAAAATCAATTTGTTATATTTTGATTTTGTGAATAGGCTTTGTTACAATATCATGGCTTATCAATACCGCATGCCCAAAAACCATAACTTATTTCACAACCAAAATATTTTATAACAATATGACAAGATTCTTAACCATGGATATTTACCCCTATTTTGCCACGGATATTATTAACTTGTGATTTAATTAGGGCTTGTTACAATACCATGGGCCAATACCATGGCTTACCAATACCACATGTCCAAAAAGACAACTTATTTCACAATCAAAATATTTTAAAAGAATATGAAAATATTCTTAACCATGGATATTCACCCCCACTTTACCATGGATATTATTAACTTGTAAATAGACTTTTTACAACATTGCAGGTCAATAACATGGCTTATCATTAGCACATACCCAAAAAACATAATTTATTTCACAATCAAAATATTTCATAACAATATGACAAGATTCTTAATCATGGATATTCACCTCACTTTTCCATTGACATTATTAACTCGTGAATAGGCTTCATTATATTAACATGGATTCATACCATGGCTTATCAACACCACATGCCAAAAAATCATAACTTATTTCACAATCAAAATATTTTTCAACAATATAACAAGAACCATGGATATTCACCCTCATTTTACCATGGATATTATTAATTTATAAATAGGCTTTGTTGCAATACCATGACTTACTAATACCATATGCCCAAAACCCATAACTTATTTCACAATAAAATATTTTATTTTAATTTAATTTTATAACATTTTTTTAATTGAAGCTAAAAAGAAAAATTTTATAATGAATTTTCAGAGATATATAAATTATCTATCCTCACGAATACTAAAAATACTCCCATAGAAATTAAATTAAGGTTTTAATAAAATTGAAAATGAGAATACTTTCATATTTAAAGATGTTGAATTTATATAATGTAAATATAAATAATATTAGTAAGAACCAACATAGATCCATCTTAGCTAAGGATCCAAGTGATGACAACAAGAAAAGTGAGATAGTGAGAAAGCTAGAAGGCAGAGAGAGAGAGAGAACAAGAGAGTAAGATGGGGAGAGAGGGAGGAAAGAACAAAGGAGAGATGAAGAGAGAGTGAGGGAGAGAGGAGAGGAGGGAAGAGAGAGAAAGGGAGACACAAAGATGTAGGAGAGAGAGAGAGAGTGAGTGATGGGGGGAGAGACAGAGGGAGGTGGGAGAGAGGGGAATCAAGAGAGAGAAGGAGATAGAAGTGGAGTTGCAAGGGGGGAGAGACGGAAGGAAGAATAAAGATAGAGAGTGAGAAAGGTGGAGAGAGAGAGAGTGTGACAAGGGAGAAATGGAGAGAGAGTGAGGGAGAGAGGAGAGTGGGGAGGAAGAGAGAGAGAAGGGGAAGAGAGAGAGGCAGAGAGGAAAAGGAAGGGGGGAGAGAGATAGATATGGAAAGATAGTGTGTATGTTTCAGGGTGAGATAGAGAGAGCAAATAAGAAAGAGACACATAGATACAAATATAGATATTATAGAGTTTTATATAACTAACCTAGATCCATATTAACCATGGATCTATCGGGCACCAAGAGGGATCAAATATCTTGAGGTGCAAACCTTTCATCAAGTTTTACACTCAAAAAATAGGTTTTCACCTCGAGAGATTGGATCCCTTTCGACGCTTGATAAATCCAGGTTTAAGATGGATCTAGGCTGGTTTACAGATTTATCCTCCAAGTGGAAAAATAATAGCTAGTTTCTTTTATCCTTGTCCAAATAATCATGGTTGTTGATAAACACTTCAACATTTTTTAATATTGGCCCTTGATTTTTTATTTTTGAGGAATTTTCAAATTTATCATTTAATTTCATTTGTATTAGCTCAAAATAATTATGTTGAGCTAATTTCCTCAAAAATTGCCTTTAACTTAACCACCAAGGTCCAAGAGTCCAAATTTTCTTGAAATATACAATATTCCCTTGGTGGGGGACCTTTAAAAATTGATTTATTTAGGACCCACACATTTTTCCACTTGAAGAATTATCTTTCTCAAGACAATTTAATTTTGACTTTAATTAAATGATTTTTGGCTTAGGATTTAATTTTATTTTGCCAGAAAAATTAATTACATATGAGGGGATTTAATTATTTTTTCACCTTCTAATACATAATTATTTACATTTACAACCTTCAAAGGGGGAATACACATTTGGCTTAGACCCTCAAGACACATAACCCATCTACGACACAATATGATTTAGTAAACCAAGTGATTTGTAAGAAAATAATTAAGCCAACTAGTTTAAATTATTCCCAAATCATTTTTACATCAGACTCGACAAAAAACACTATGACTCACCTAAGATTTAGACAATAAATTTCACCTTAGCTTTAGAGTTTAAGATTAAGGGAAACATCTCTTCTGATTAGACTTGTTTATAAACACAGCTAATCAACGAGGTTAAAAAACCTCCTAAGATGAAATTCATCATCAAAATCATAGGCTTACCTAGGTTGTTACATATATTGAAGGTCTTAATAAGATCATTTACATTAAATAACTTGCAGAATGGGTTTACAATGACATATAGATTGCTGACAAATGGTCCGATCCTGTTGAAAAAATTTGGCGCTTCCGTTTCCTTGGAACTTTGACAAATCTAGTGCAACAACACCACAGTGTAAATATGCAAGAAGAATGACCTATAGTCATGTTTGGTCCCCATGTGGAGAAAAGACCCTTCCACCCCTCTATTCTATGTTACCTTAGTGATCCATGATTTATTGTTGCATAATTTCATGCTTGATTCAAGAGCCTCTCATAATCTTATGCCTTTGTTTGTTATGGTACAATTAGGCCTACAGATAACGAAACCATACAAGGATTTGTATTCAAGGATTTGTATTCATAAAGTAAGCTAGACATATATACTACTTCCACTGATCATTGGAAAGTTTTGTACTTCATATGTTGGGAAAATTTTATAATTTTGAGTGATTTTTCTACTATTGTCATAACATTAATAAGCGCTGAAATTTATAAAGTACTGTTGTTTTAATTGTTGAGATCTAACACTTGTGTGGTTTACTCTAAGTTTGTAAAATGTCAGGAATTTGGTACCTAAAGCACTCCTACATTTAAGCTCTAGATCTGATCTTGTGATAATTGGAATCTAGTTGACATCTTTGTCTTTGGTAATCATTCTAAATTTCAGCATCTAAGTTTTCCTTTGGATATTTTGAACGGTGATTAGTTTATCTTAAAGTGGTATCGAACATTGTTGAAAAATTGGCATGTTACATCTTGTGATAATTTGTTGAAGTTTTGTACTGGTGTCTCTAAATCAATTTATCTTGTTCAAGATTCTCATCTCATCATTCTTAAGTACTCTCGCTATAAGCTAATTTACACTAAGTACATAAGTAACATAAACAATCTTAATTTAAGATAATCCCACTCATAATCTCTTGCATAAACATCCTAGATCTAGTTTGCATTAACATTTACCTCCTAGTATAAGCTAGATTAATAGAAATCTAGGACAAGCCTTCTCACCTAGCTTGAGGGGCTTGGAAACTCTTAAGTGGTTAACACGATGATTTTGCAGTCATCAGAGCCACTGTCTCTACGACACTGGAGACATTGGGTGATAGGAGCACAACAAAAGCTCTCATTAATCAAGCCCTAGTCTACTTCCTATTGACCTCCTTCCCACAACCTATCTTGGAGCCCAACTTCAAAATATTTAAGGGAAGGTCATGCTTCGACTAGACATATAATTAAATAAACTAAGACCATTGCATTTCACATAGATCCTAGGACTTGCACATCATATAGGATAGTTAATCATTCAAGTAGAAGATGTCCATCCAGTCACTTGGTTTCAAATTACCATAACTAAGAATTGTGACTCCATTAAGGCACTAACCTCATACTTAAAATCTAATCTAATAATTAATATTACTAAATTTAACCAAGTAACTAGGCCACTCATCTGTGTCCCCCATACAAGTTGGTTTCCAACTTGTTTTCCTTCACCTCATTCCATAGGGACTACCCCCCATAGCCTGTTGTTGGGAGACAACTGGAACGGAGTGGGCGGGGATCAAAGTGACAACCCTCACCCTGAGCAATTGTTGCGGTGCATGTACAATCTGAGCGAAAACACGTGTGATGAGGCAACATGAAACACATCCATGAAGTTAGAGACTTGTTTTTTATAACTAGGTTGTTTCAGTAATTCATTCAAGGGAATGAATATTTGATCTTTTCTAACTCTTTTTTCAAACTAAAAACTGAGGGATTCTTATCCATCTTAACTGGCTCAATTAACTCTTTATTTTTTTGATGTAGTGACTTCGTTTGGACTGGTGTTTGCTTTGCATTTGCAGCTTCAGACTTGGAATTGATGGAGTGGGAAGTTTTTCCTCTCGTTGGTGGATCAGGGTTGACATGTTTTTTTCCCTTTATTAGTTGCTTTTGGGGGAGCGGGTTGGACATTTTCTTCATTTTAATCTTGTGCCTAATATCTTTTCCTAGACCTCAAGTCATATTTCCTATGCAATTGTTCTTTCATGAAATCAACAAACTGCATACAATAAGATCTATCTCTTCTTCATCCAAAGAGATGTTGTGATCCTCCTCCTCTTCTCTCTATGCTTCTATTTCATTTTCTTCTTTTGAGAGGGTAGAGTATTGGTTCATCTGAATCTCAATAACATATTCAATATTCTCTTTGAGATCATCTTCTAAATATAGGGGAGGTTGTATTTGGTCTTGTTGGTCCTTTCTTTCTCTTTGTAATATTTGCAAAGGAGGTCTCCTATATTGGGGATTTAGGTTTCTGTGGGGACCTTGTGGGATCGGTCGAGGATGATTTTTGTTTTCCAGCTCTAGCTTCACCAATTTATTTGAAAGTTTCCTAATCAACATATTCATTTTATCTAACTTCTTCTCTTGGGCATCCATTGCTTGGCCAAAGGAGTTGGTTTCTTCCTTTCCTCTTCTCTTATCACCACATTCTCCCTTTCCTTTCCACTTCCCTGTAGAAGCAAATATTGCTTCAACCTCCAGATCATTTTTCTAGATCTGGTCCAGTGTGCATGATTTCCTCTCTTTGAGAGTAAACCCAAAATCTGACTCAAAGGCTCCAGTGAACACCACCTTAGCCATTTCTTGTGGAGGTCTAATCTCAGTAGGCAAGTTGTTATACAACTTATTAAATATTTTTATGAACTCTAAGACATCTTCACTGTATCTTTTCTTTATTGTGTTAAACTTGGTCAGAAAATACCCATGGTATTTCTTCTCTCCCCATTTTTGCATAAGTATTTTCCAATTCCTCCCAAGTGTTGATTGAGTTATTTGGTAAGATCTTAAACCATTTTCTAGCCTCTCCATGTAAGGATTGCACAAATAGTCTTAGGACTACATACAAGTGCTCTACATTGAAATTTTCAGCAAATGTACAAAAGACCTCAATGTGTTTATGGGTTGTGATATTGTCTTCCCCAGTGAATCTAGGCAAGAGCTTAAGATAGTCTTGGGGCATCCCATTCAAAGGTTGTTGCAGATTAAGTGGGGCATATTTGTTAAGTAGGAAACTAGGAACAACTGTATTTTGTAATGGAGCTTGAACAATATTTGTTGTAGGCCTTGACTGAGAGGTTGGGTGAACCACACTAAATAGGATTTGGTGCAAGATAATAGTGGGGGTTTGAGGTGCACTAGTAATAAGAATATCTTTGACTTCTTCAACTTCTTGGAAGGTATGAGATGCAAAAGGATCGAAACTAATAGAGGGTCCTTTTGGATTTAGATCCCGATAAGCTAAAGCTAAGTGGAGGAAAACTTTCTTCTGGAAACTCTAAAACTCTAGATGAGGTTTTAGGATATTTTATCTCAACTTTATGAGAGCTAGAAGTTGAGGCTTTTGAGGTAAACGCATCAGGATTTGGAGTTATTGGGGTTCTTTCTTTCCAAACTCTCCAGGAGACAATTCCTTTTGGGTCAAAAATAAGAGGAGTTCTCTGTTACAAGGTCTTTGAATGAGTATGAGGCCTCCTAAAAGCCAGGGTTATAGTTTAAGGACTCTACTAAGTGAGAGATCTCAACCCAGACTTCCTTTGCTCACCATACAAAAGGAATGTACAAAAATCGTACACAGTGAAATATATTATAATTAGTTCCCCGACAATGACGCCAGAAGATGTTGACATCGCTCATAGAGACATCCTTGGGTTCATGAGAAGGGTCAGTGCCTAGGACATATTAGAGTCTCTTGTAGATGGAAAAATTTTGCTCAAGAGTTGAACAAATAAAAGGAGTTGAATTTGGTTCGATAATCATACTTAGAGACCATACATAGTACACACACAATGACAACGTTTTGTTCCAAAAAAGTCAATTTCGACCATGGTGTCCTAGTACACACCAATGGCGAAGTTTATTTAGTTGTTGTTGTATAGGTGAGGGAAGAGATGAAAAAGAAATCTAGTGCTGAGGGCTAGTAATACAATCCTGTGTACTAAACTTCAACATAATAATGTATAGACAAAAGAAATGAAATTAAAAACCATGGAACACATTTTAAGGCTTTCAATATTACATTTATAGGTACCATCTACCATAACATGACATAGATAAATCTAACATACAAAATTGAGTTTGAGCAACTACAATTATACGATTTCTAAGAGGAAAGAAACACATATGAAATGATAAACAGAGACGGGAACACATACTTCACATATCAATGCTTGGAATCACCAAAGCTTCTTGATTAGTCTTTCAGAACAACATACATGCCATTAAGCCTCCAAAACTTGCAAACTTGCATAATATTGCAATCTCTAGAATAGGAAATCAAACCGTTACGAATGAGTTCCCCTTCCCTTTTATAGGGAGATTGCTAACAAAAAGAATTACAAAAAATATCTCCTACTGCGACAATTGTCTAAACTAATCAGTTGTGCATGCATGTCAAAGGCCTAACTATTTTAATCATTACAAAATAAATTGATTCTTTATTGAAAATGTAATATATACAAAATTTCCAAAATAACAGTGATATGGTATGATTTCAAATCAAAAAATATCTTCAATGTCGACTCTCTTGATCCTTCGAAGTGGACCTGTCACTGCTCAAACTAGCAGGGGTCCTAAAGGGGATTCTTGAAGGGTTACCACTAGGCTAAGTGAAACAATGGAGTGTGTTAGGCCCCTATACTACTAGTGTAACCCCTTATTGTTATTAGTACAACCCACTTATTATATTGATGTACCCATGTAGTGCCCATATTGTTATTATTGTGCCCCATAGAAGCCCACTATTGTTATTATTGTGCCCTTACATTATTATTGTTATGTCGGATCTGATTATGTTACGACCCCTTAGACTCCTATATATAGAA